>JABCKD010000085.1:0-82858 GCA_013186415.1 Fusarium sp. NRRL 66088
GGCTATCTACTATATCTTGTTGATAAGAGGGTTGGTGTGTTGGGTAGCGAATCGATGAAAGCAGGGTAAACTATAGTTGAGTTGGTGTATCCCTTTGGTTCTTTGCAGTCCTCGACGGAGCGCGGCGTTTCTTCTTCTCTCTCGTTGTCTGCGTTTCTGCCTTTTAGTCTCACGACGAATCAACATGTCTTGCTTGCTTGCTTGCTTGCTTGCTCTACGTGGGGTGGTAAAGTAAGTGTACATAAAAGGGCTAGCCTATGTATATACAAGTCTTTTTCTTTCTTTCGTGACGAGTTTGTTTTGGTGGTTGGCGTTTGAAAGCCATCTCCTTTCCTTTTCCAATGCTTCTTTACTCCCCTGACCTGAATAATGACATGTCTCGCTTTATAGAAGCGATATTCTCACAAGGGGCACACACACACACACACACACACACACACACACACATTACATGACGAGAAGAAAACATCAAGTTTTTGCCCATCAATCAATCCGATTTGAACCCACTACCTAACAAACAACCGAATTTTTGCCTCCATGCCTATTCCCTGTTGTCCCCTTCCCCCATCGCCTTGCTTCCAAAAAAAGAGAGATGAAAAAGAGTAATAAAATAAAATAAAAAAAGGGACAAGTTTACTATCTGCAGGAGGCGTTGAACGTTGGTCCGCCACTGCTTTCCAAGCTCTCAGGTTGTTGATATGGTTGAGGTTTGTTTTTTTCCCTTTCTTTTCTCCGGTTGATGGTCACACAGTAGTGTATGAAAAAAAGCATTTCGCTGGTGAGAAGCGGCACGCTTTTTTGTTCCAATGTGGTTTGAGACAGGCTGTTGATAGATTTCGTACATGTGCAGTGCGGTGCACTTGGAGGGGGGGAATTCCCCTCATCGCGACCGATAGGGGGGATTGGTTGAAGCATGGCAGTTCGGGAGAGTAGCTTTAAGGTCTGCCAAAGGTGGCGCCGCGGCCCGGGTTGCCAGCGGGAGGCATACCACGGCCCTCAAAAGGACCGCCGGGAAAGTCGGGTCCAGGAGGTCCGTTAAAGCCACCGAGGCCTGGGGGGAGGAAGCCGTGAGGTGGGCCGGCGAAGAAGCCGGGTGGAGGTGGAGGCATGTTACGAGGGGGCATGCCGCCCATGGCCTCGGGAGGAGGTGGCATCGCGCCGGGAGGGAAGTTTGGTGGGAACATGTGAGGCATAGGCATGTTGCGGTTAGGGCCAGGGCCACCAGGGCCACCAGCCAAGCCTGGAGGAGGGATCATAGGGCCTCGCTGCTGAGGAGGAGGCATCTGGCCACCGCCTGGCATCCAACTGGGTGGCATCTGGTCTAGGCCTGGAGGCGGAGGTGGGCGTTGCAAGATCTGGGTCGGCTGGTTGGGTCGACCATCGGCGTCAGGGGGGTTGTGGAAGCGCTCTTCCATGGGGAAGCCGGGCGGCGGCTGATGGCGCATCTGACGCGGACCGCGATCATCCCTAGGAAAGTCGGGCTCTCGGTCGTTGAGCTGAGGGGGCATCTGTCCAGGCTTCTGCGGCTGGGGTCCCATGCGCATGAGCAGCTCATTGCGCTGCATGTCTTGCGGCGCTCTCATGAGGTTCATCAAGAACTCAGCATTATTGTTGTTCCGGGCGGCGTCAGGGCGGCCAGATCCCTGACTAGGGGCGCGCTGGCGCTGATTCACGATGTCCTGGAGAAGTTGATCGGGACGAGCAGACTGTGGCTGCGGTCGGGGAGCGAGAATCTCCTGGACATGTTGAGGCGGAGGTCGACCCATGGGTGGGCCGTCCATTCGGCGATCACCTCCGTATTGCTGGAAAGGCGATCCGGGCGAGGCCATCGGGTTCGGTCTACCAGCATTGGGCGGTGTACCCTGAGGGGCGGCAAAGGGCGAAGGGCCAGGCGGTGTAGCACTCATTGTCTGCTTCTGCAGTTTGGCAAGGAGTTGCTGGAAAGCCTGTCGCTCATCCTCGGGTCCAGGGGCTGGGCCAGAAGCAGTAGGCATAGGCATAGGCATAGGCAGAGGTAGAGGCAGAGGCAGCTGAACGCCACCATTGATAGGTGGTCCAGTCATGGGAGTAGGAGGCTCAGTCTTTCCTCGAGGTTCCTCCTGAGGCTGGGAAAAGAACGAAGTGAACCTCGAAGACTTTCCAGCCGGCTTGGGCTTGCTGGCGGCGGCGGGCTCCTTTGTTTCGTTGGCGCTTGGCGTGTCGAGACCAGCATTGGACCCAAAGGCCATGAAGAACTTGTCGGGGCCAGATTCCACAGCCGGAGCAGATTGCACTGGAGGCTTTTCGGCCTCGACAACAGCTTCAGCCGCCTCAACAGCTGCAGGCTTGGGGGGAGCGGCGGGAATGCCAGCTTTGGCCTTCTTCATCTCCTCCATCCATTTCTGGAAGTCCTGCTGCGTGTGGGCTTCAGGATGCTCCTCAAGAGGTTCATCAAGCCATTCGGGTTCGCGCTCGACTCGCTGGTCTCGATCGCGTCCCCAACGTCTCTCATGCGTACGGTTGTTGGAGCGATCATCCGCAACCTCGGCGGAAGTGTCACGATCTCTCCAGCTCTTTGCGCGGTCTATACGCTCCCGTTTATCAGGGGTCGATGTTTCATTCGTGTTGGTACTGGGTTCGTTCTTGTACCACGACTCAGACTTGTTTCGATTCGGTCCGTTTCGAGATCGGTCATTATCGTCGCCGTCTTTGTCTCGGGAGAACGAGTCAAAGTTTCGCGCCGGGCGATCTCGAGTGGCTTCGCGGTCATCGCGGTCTCTAGGCTGTCGTCCGCCATCACGGAAGTTACCTCCCATACGTCCATGGAAGCGCTCAGCGCCTTCATGGCCAAAACTCTTACGAGGCTTCACCGTACTCCAACCATCAGATTCGCCCTCAGTTCCATCACGGCGACGGAAGCCATTGCTGTTGCGACCTTCGCGGAACCGATCGTTTTCTAAATCGCCATTGCGACTTCGGAAGTTGCCGAAACGGGCTGGAGCATCAGAGTCTTTCACGGTCTTGTCATTTTCGGTAGCTTTGTTGCCTCGGGCTGAAGCAAAGGCCATTCGAGGGGGGGCAAAAACGAGATCTTCAGGGTCTAAGCAATTGCGCATCGGTTAGCACATGTCAAGCATGGGGTTCAATCCAGGGGGAACCGACTAGAACTGTTCCGTGAAACATGTCTCTCAGCACCAGGACGGCGGTTGGTCTGGTCAAGGAGAGGGTTGTCATTTGATCGAGGTCGATCGCCGGTCGTCTTGTTCTGGGTACGGTTTGGTTCAGGTGGGGGTCTGAGGCACGAGGTCAGGAGATTGATATCAGCAGCAGAGAATACTTGGTACTTACCCCATCCAATCCTCGGCAGGAGGGAGGTTTGGAGGTTTTATACATAGCGGTGAATCCCGCAAGTACAGCAGTGTTTCAGCTGTGTATCGAACAGCCATGATGGTGAGGAATCTGGAGATGCGATGCGCATCCGAGAGAGGAGACTGTCGCACAGGAGAGGAGAGGAGTTGTTCCCAGAAGAATTCAGGCGCACACGAAAGTTATTGTAGGAGGTTTGGATCCTATGAGGAGAGCGGCGGGTTCGCTTTCAGGACAAACGGCGAGTTATAGCCTTCAAGGCTAATTCTCGACAGGTGTGACGAGGAAACGTGGCGAGGCGGAGATGCGGTAACGGAGGCGATAGCAGCAGCGGTGGGTGGAGAGCAGGTCGATCGATCAGTGGTAGGTGAGCTCGGTGAGTCGGCGAGGCAGCGTGAATGTATTATCGTCAAGGAATCTCGGGCGATAGCGTCGAGCGACAAGGCGAGAGTTGAGCGTGACAGATATTGGATGAGATGGCGGAGGAGGGTGACGTCCTAAGGTGGTGGTGCTGGCTGGACAAGGCGAGCAAAAGGTGGAGCCAACAGCTGGGCTGGGCTTTGCTGGCTTTCTCGAACCAAGCCTTAGAGGACCAAGGGCTTGCGGCAAGAGGACAGGGATGGTGCTACAAGGAGGTGTCGCTTCGCTGTTGTTGGTTGTTGTCGGTGTCGTCGCAGGTGGAAATACTAAGATACTGTGTAACGATAAACAGGATGGTAATAGAGGGGGGGATGTTAAAAGTCGAGAGATGTTTTTTGGTGGCTTGACGTGGTTGCGAGGAGGAGGTGGAGGCGGGCGGTCGCAGAGGGGAGGCGAGAGGACCCAAGGGCTGGTGTCCTAGCGCTCTCTAGCGTCGTAGTGACAGTTGTACAAGTTCAAAAAGGGCGGCTGCGAATGATGAAAATGGGTCGTCTTCTTTTTTGGAATAAGAGCGAATGATGAGCTGGTAAATCTGGTTTGGGGTGATGGTTGTTGAACGAACGTTTTTTGGGGGGGAGGATTTGGGTTTAGAGACGGATTGTGATCCCGTGGTGAGAGGTGGTAGGTAGGGACGGGAGGAGAGAGACAGACGACAGATACCTTGCTTGAGACCCAATGCTGCGTACCATGGTAGGTACCTCTGTGGACGCTGCACGCACTCAAAGCACGCTGTGAATGCCTGAACGCGTCCGTGCTAGGGGTGGTCTCAGTGGCAAGATGTTCCCTGAAGCTCGCCCACGCGACGTTGCCCAGCTACCTTTGTGGGTACGGGCGATGCTCTGCCCACCGAGGTACCCAAGCTGAAGATGCCCGGCTTTGGCACCGGCTCCGGACTCGGCTTTCTTTGACGGGCTAGCAGAGGGCATTCGGAGCCTCGAGTTTACGGACCTATCGCTTTGTTGATGAGAGCGAATACTTGGCCCACATTCCTGGATCGCCCTGGCGTAAGGGTTGAGTAAATTGTTTGAAGGGGCTTTGAGGGGATTCCATTCTATGATCCCTTTCTCTTATTCTTGGACTGATATTTAATACAATTACAAGTGTGAGTGAGGATTTGCTGAAATCCATGATTGCTTAATGGTATCCAATGTCAAATAGCCAACTGCTCCTCTCTTGTTGATCTGATCAAACCGTTTTTAGCTTGTTGAAGTAACACGTCAACAATCTTGAAAACTGATACATGGCCCAAAAACTTCATCTTGATCCAAATTCAGATTTCATTTAAACATGTATCATGTATATACCATCTACTTCTTCAGAGCAGCCCCAACGGCAACAACCTCCTCGTCCAACGGCAGGATATGCGGCAGCGGGCCGACAGGTGTAATGGCAAAGGGGTTGATCTGGGTGTGGCTCCTCGTGTAGTGCCACTTGATATGCTCAAACTGCGTCGTCTCCTTGAACGCAGGGACGTTCCAGTACAGGTTGCGCATCCACTGGTGAATCGCCGGGTACCCGGAGCGGATGTCGCGGATGTTGCACTTGAAGTGCTGTACGTAGACGGGGTCGAAGCGGATGATGGTGACGAACCTGGGGTGTGTTAGCATAGGTACATAACGAGCTTAAGGGAACGGAGGAAAAACTTACAGTCTAATGTCGGCTTCGGTTATGTTGGTTCCAAAGTAGTATGGCCCTTCCTGAGATGCGAGGTGCTTCTCGGCTCGGTCCAGCGCCTCAAAGAGCGCCACCACGTTCCGCTCGTACGCCTCGCTCGTCGTGGCAAAGCCGGACTTGTACACGCCGTTGTTGATGAGGTCGTACGTCCACTCGTGCGTCTCCTCAATCTGCTTCTGGAGGTTCTCGGGGTACAACTGGATGGCCTTGTGCTCCTCGTCCAGAAGGTCGTCAAACTGCCCCATATGTTAGTGATCAGGTCAAGTGGTGTGAACATGTATGTAACTTACCTCAGTGCCAAACATGCGCAGAATTTCACTGCTTTCGTTGCTCACGATCCTCTTGGTCTTCTTGTCGTACAGGACCGGCACAGTGTATCGTCCCTGATAATCCTTCTCACTCTCAAAGTACACCTCCTTCAAGTGGGTAAAAGCCTCATGGCCCTCAATCGGATCAGGCACAACGTTCTCCCCAGGAACATCACCGTCCTCCTTGGTCACAAAGCGCCAGCCACCCTGTCCAAGATGCCAGTGCACCACCGAGAACGAAACAAAGTCCTGAAGACCCTTGAGGTGTCGGGCGAGGAGGGTGCGGCAGGCCCATGGGCATGCGTAGCTCACGTAGAGGTGGTAGCGGCCCTTCTCGGGGGGATACTTGGCGCCGGGCTCTCGAGAGATCCAGTCGCGGAATGAACTGACTTGACGCTTAAACTCCCCAGACTTGTCACCAGGCTTCACCCAGTCGGTGACCTTGCCGGTGGTGCTCGCCTATGGTTCTGTTAGCAAATAGTGAACCAAGGCAACTATGAGTGCAATTGACCATTCTTATCTGATTCGAAAGCTGGGTGTTAAAGTTGGATGTCGTCGTTGGCGATGGCTTCACCAAATTCGCAAGATGCGTCAAAGATCTCACAGATTGCTGTTTCTGCTTCAAAAGTAAATTCTGGTTCCAAGCTCCAAATGCTCGAATCCTCAATGCCTGCATAGACATTTCACAAAACGGAACCAAGCTCGATTAATGACGGCGACAAGCAACCTCTTTATACTCGAACCCCTCCCTCTTGATCAAAAAATGTCGTATCACCCTTGCTCACTAAGACTTGCTCAGCAACCTAGTCAGCCCCTCACCTGTACAGTACAGTCTAGCTACTTCACGCAGGAGTGTCCAGCCTTACAATCTGTTGGTTCTTTCGAGAGCTCCTCTGCTTGGTCGAGCTATTCCGTCCTAGAGCTGTACGTCTCCGATTTCATAATCGTGGCGTAATGGGTCACCCCCACTCATCTGCGTGCCGCTTAGTTAATTCGCTGTCTTGTCTTGATAAGCTGCCCATTCATCATGACATGAGCCTTCGTAAACCACTTGGAGGTGAAGCTAGGAAAATAAACACGCCCGGCTATTGGCCTCGAATACGTCTGTCATTCACAAGATCTTGTCTTCTTCCATCAGTACTGCAACTCTCTAGAGTCCCTGGGTAAGGTTGTCTCGGCTACCCCGCATTCCATCACTGCAGGCATGAGGCATCCGCATCCCTACATCATCCAGACCAGCCTAAATAGCATGATTCAATACGGTCCGACAATTTCATAGTCACATCAAGCATAATGGATTTCATCTATCTTTATGAATTCGCTTATCTTTATTCGTGTGCTCTTTCATTGCACTCTGTTCCTTCTATCGCTTCCGTACATATCTGAATGACCGACAATAATCTTCTCATCTCACTTATGCAACCTTCACCTTGATATAGGGGACCTCGACGTCTTCCTCAGCGAGATCCTCCGCTACAATCTCAAAGATGACCTCCTTCTGGTGCTCAGGGATAGGCTTCTTAGAGATCGTCTCCACCAGCTTGCTCAGCTTCATCTCGTATCGCTCCTTCAACTTGGCAGGAGGGAAGAAGGCAGCATACAGAAGACTGACTCCTGAGCTGAGCATGCTGATGGTTAGTCCCTTCTCCTTGAAGGTATCCAGAAGCTCCCTCAGAGTAATGTCCTCAATCTCGAATCGATCCCAAATCTTGTCCAACTTGACATCACCCTCAGGTCCCTTGTACACCACCTTGGGGCTGGCGATGGGCTCACTGAAGCCAAAGAAGGGCAGAGCTAGGTTGATGAAACCGTTCTTGTACTGCTCGATATCATCCTTGCCATCGATGATCTTGAACAGCTCCAGGACCACCAGACCGGTGACAAGGGCCGTTGTGGTGGCAATGGCGGGAATGATCTTGCCAGCAATGAACTTGGTCTTGTGACGATCAGCGGGCTCGATCTTGTAGTTCTCTGCTCTCAGGTTACTGCAAGCAGTAATGAAGTCGATGTGGTGGTTCGAGTCGTCGTCCTTCTCAAAGTCCACAGGCACCAACTGGAAACCGGACAGGGTGTTGGGTGCGGGTAGGCTAGCCGTCAGCTTATCCAACTCGTCGTTGTCGTCGAAGCTGCTCGCCTCCGGTTCCTAATCCGATTAGTATCTCATCTTATAGGGGTTATACAATTACTTACAGGCTCCTTGTCATCAGCCTGGATCTTCACGCTCGAGTCAGGGGTGAAATCGGGGACAATGACATTATCCAGTTCCCGCAGGTAGATAGACCTGTCGGTTCCAGGCGACTTGATGTCATAGTTGAAGGCGTGGAGGTTGGCAGCGGCCACGATGAACCCAAAGTGTGTGGGGTTGTTGGGATCAAACTTGAGCGCATCCGGAGCACGCTTGGGGCCAGACCAGAAGGGTGTTCCAGACGATGTCTCGGAGTCCTTGGGGAAGTTGTAGAGAAGTTGCTGGATCTTGTTGGCGAACTCAGCCTCGAAGAGTCGACGAGCCCAGGCGATACAGTCCTCGAAAGTTCGTGGCCGCTCGGTTGTGAGGTAGTTGCGGATTGTCTCCAGTGTCTCCTTTTGGTTGCCGCCCTGCTTCAGAGTGGACTCCAGGAAGTTGGGCTGGGTAAGGTACAGGTTGACAGTCTGGGGAGCCTTGACAAAGAGCTTCTCAAACATGTACTCCTTGGACCATGCGATGGTGTGCTCAATGCGGTTGGGGAAGGATCGGATAGTGCACATGGGGAATTCCTTCTCAGGGGGATCCTGCGAGGAAGAGTAGGATTCGGTAAGGTGAGGCAGGACAACCTGCGTGTTGCCCTTGGTTCCAAGAGTACCACTCTCGAGAAGAGGCTTCTGGAAGAAGACACATCGTCGATCCACATATGTTCGCGCCTCAACGTTGTCGAGGGCATTGGTCACACCGTCGAGGTTGCGCCAGAACTCCTCATTGAAAACGCTCTCGGTGTCGGGGCTAACGCGCTCCTTCAGCGTCACAATGTGGCCTTCGAGGTCGGGGTTCATGCGCTGAACTGCCTTGGCGGCACAGTCACTCTTCATGTGGCCAACATCGTCGGCGCGGAAGAGGAACTGTCGGTTCAGGTTGCTCCTCTCAATCGAGTCCATGTCAGTCACCCAGATCTTGCCCTCAGGGCCCGTTCCAAGACCAATCATGGCCCAGTTCTTGAGCATCTCGCATCCAATGGCACCAGCTCCGACAAGGAATTGCTTCAGGTTCGCAATCTTGTTCTGGTAGTCGGTTCCAAACACAGCGATCTGACCATCGTAACGGCTACCGATAGGCTTACAAAGCTCGGGGGAACGCTTGGTGCTCGTAGGGAGGGACTCGAGAGAATCAAAGTACATCCACTGGTTAATGGGCTGGAACTTGCCAGAAACAGCCTTCAGGATCTCCTGAGCCGTGATACCACCAAAGTAAGCAGCCATGGGGTTGAGGTCACCCAGAGCCTGGTAGCTCAGCTCCTTCAGCAGCTTCTCATCCAGCTCAATCTCCAGACCCTCCTCCTCAGCAAACTTCTTGGCGGCACCCAACACAATGATCGCATCCTCGTCGTCCATGGGGTTGGGGAGTCGCCCCTTCAAAACCTGGAAGGCATGCAGAGCCTGGAAACCAAGGTGCAGCTGCTGAGGGCGATCGAACTTGGCAAAGTCGGAGATGAGGAACTCGGGTTCCTTCAGGGCATTGGTGAAACTCTTGAAGTTGATGATCTTAGGCATCTTGACTTGCTGGTACATGCCACCCCGCTTATACTGGCCGAGCCCGGACACGTCGCCGATCGAGAAGGTGTAAGGACCCTTGACGGTAATCTTGCGGGGCTCGCAGCCGTTCAGAGCCTCCATGCCTTCGACCTCAGAGAATGTCACGTAGTCGCCATCTTCCAGACCGTGTCGAGTCTCGTCCAGAGCAGAGACCAAGCCCTCCTCATCGATTCCAGCAACGATGCCGCTGAGAGGAGTCTCGCCAGTGGGGTCGATGACGGTAAACTTATCGCCAAAATCACAGAAAATGGAACCGAAGAGACCAAAGGTGTCGGCAATAACGACATAGATGCCCTTGCTGTGGCAGTAATCGCCGATGGCCTTCTGGTGATGGATAGGAACGTTGGTTAGGACGACGATCTGGTACTTGTCGAACTGGGAGAAGTTGTCGTCCAGGCCAGGTGACTGATGTACCTTGACGGGGGTGTAGGCGTTCAGTTCGGCAACGCGGGGCACGGTAACCTCGTCTCTAGGCTTGCCGACGTCGCTGGGGGTAAGGAAGAACTGAGAGGAGAGGTCGGCAAGTTGAACAGGAGCGGGGTCGTAGAGTGTGAGACTCTTGACACCCGCCAAGGCGATGTTCTTGGCAACCTCGACACCGAGACCCTTCAGACCGACGATGAGCACATTCGAAGCGCCCATGCGCTTCATGGCCTCGTGGCCCAAAACATAGAGCTGTCGGCTGTAGA
The DNA here is from genome assembly GCA_013186415.1 of Fusarium sp. NRRL 66088. Taxonomy (NCBI): domain Eukaryota; kingdom Fungi; phylum Ascomycota; class Sordariomycetes; order Hypocreales; family Nectriaceae; genus Fusarium; species Fusarium sp. NRRL 66088. The sequence goes on from JABCKD010000085.1 coordinate 10,220, forward strand.
GGGACTCGTCGATCTCGGTGTGTCCGATGACGGACTCGTCGACCTGCATCCGGGTCGCGAGGTCGACCTCGGGTAGCTTTTGGTCCTAGAAGTCGAGCAAAGGTCAGCTTTTATCATACTGGGCTTGCGCCAACGGGTCGGCAGCGTGCAGATGCGAACGGGCCCTCTGCCCGCACGCAACATGATCCGAGTCATGAAGTTGCAGCCTTGGAAAAGGGCAAAGCCGGACAGGATGTACTCACAACCATGGTGCGCTTATGGGTAGGTGACTCCCCGTTGGAGAGCTTTCGCTTCCCCAGCTTGTCTGCTTCAGACGCTATGTTGAAGGTGGTAAACCGGGCGGTTGTGAAGGTGATCCAGCACCAGGCAGAGCTCAACCCCGCCGAGCAAAAGGTTGACGGTGAGGGGCAGACGGAAGAGAGACGAGAGATGGATGTATGTATCTGCGGGCGATTTCGATGCTCGTCGCAGACGGTAGCGGTGATAAGAAAATGTGTACGTTGGTAGATTGGTGATTTGTGAGAGACAAGATTTCCTGCCACGGAGTCGGAGTCAGGTAGGAGAGAAGACTGAGGCTGTGAGCGCGTACGGTTGATGAGGTAATGGCCCGAGGGAGCTTAGCGCAGGCAGCGTGAGTGCGGCATGAGGCATGAGCTTGTGCCTTACATAAGCGAACAAGAAAGTCGATGAGGGGCAACAATGTTGGAGTGAGTGGGGTGACAGGCCAGGCACACCAGCTGGTTGCCCCGCGGCCAGTGAGAGGATGATTACCCTGGAGCTTTGGTGGGCTTTGGCCCCTCCAAGACATGGGTGAAGAGTTGACAAAACTGGCCACCTGTACCTGCACCATGATTCTGTTGGATTCTATTGACCTCATACGGCTTGGTATGGTCTATGCACAGTAATCCAAAAAGGTCGTTGATGGTGGTGTACGCCGACTGCTTTTGTCAGCGCCAGTCCAGTCTGGGGTGAGCTTCCCGTCGCCCTGCTTTGGTGAGGTACAGTGCGTCCAGGTTGGTCCTTGTTGGCGGGGTCAAAGCATGTCGCGGGGCACGCCATGCATCTTCACTGCAGCTCAAAGATCATGAGTTCTTCTAGATGAAAGATGAATAAATACCCAGGCTTTTCTGGTACTACAAAGGAGGTGAATGAGCAGCTATGAGCATGAGTCGTTCACAGTTGCAGCAGTTAATACGGATACGCCTGCAGTTGGGACCTCTGACTCGAGGGTGGAGCTCTATCCAGATGCAAACAGGCAAGACAAGGATGAGCAAAAGTTAATCACTGCGGCATGAAATAAGGGCAGGCATCGATTGTTCTTTATTTAGCCGTTCGCATAGTTACGATAGCGGTGTAGAATCTACCCGAATCGAACTGTGCCCAATGCTAGGTATCTCTGGGTATAGGTAATAATGAGCAATGGGCTAGTCGGAGGTTCGTTGAGCTGGTAGATTCATTACAAATCCCCAGTTGCCGAAGACGACTGACAGCGACGGCGACAATTGGCGCACTTATCGGACGTTCTTGAGCTCGACATCGCTGGATTAGACATTAGTGGGATGGTCGATTGGCTATGTCAAGCTCTCTGCACTTACAAGATGAGGCTAGAGTTGGGGGGAATGTGACCGGGAAAGCCGCTGTAGTGGTTGTGTTAGCTAATGCGCCGTCTGAAGCTCGAATCAAGGTGATGTAAATAGGGTCGGAGCTCCGGCGACAACAATGAGCCACGTTTGGGGGAGCGGGGGGCACGATTGGTCTGTGCCGGGTCGAGAGGGGAGACTTGGAGGGCTTACCGAGCACCATAGCCGTAGTCGCTGGAGGAAGCTTGTTAATGATGCGTGCGACGCAATGTTTGTGGAGGAGAACTTACGGAGTGATGTCAAGAGTGGCCTTCTCGCCAACCTTCATCTGGGTGACGCCCTCATCCCAACCTGTGGAGCGTGTCTTGTTAGCATCGAAATATCTCGTCTCTAGTTGCTCGGAAAGACGGAGGAGGATGGGTATGGGGCTCGCGTACCCTTGATGACCTGGCCAACGCCAATCTTGACGACAAAGTCGCCGCGGCCAACGGAAGAGTCGAACCTTGAAGAGGGAAACGTTAGATATTGTCGATACTTCAATGTTGGGGGTGCTTACTTGTCGCCCTTGTTGTCGGGCTTGGACTCGTCCTTGAGGTAGCCAGTGTACTCAATGGTGACGGTCTGGCCGACAGTAGGGATAGCGCCGGTGCCCTCCACGTGAGTAGTCTTGGTAACGCCCATGATTGCTTGTGTAAAGGAGAAGTTGCGAGATTGAGGTGTAAAGGTGTTTAGTCTGGTGGTAATGCGGGATGCGCGGGAGATGGATGCAAGAGAGAAAGACCGCATGTTGGAAGGGAGGAGACGGACGTGGAGCTTTAAAGGAAAGGGGGAGAGCTGAGTAGAGCAGCAGAATCGGGAAGGCAGGTACAATGAATCACAGCCAGGCCAGGCGAGACCAGGACTTGACTTGGAAAAAGGTACGAAGGAGTGTTGAGAGCTCTGGCTCAGTCCCCTCGGCGATGCGTGGTTGGATGGCTTCAGAGCCCGGGGTCAGCTCTTCCAATCCCAGGGCGCAATGGAGGGGCAATGAGATCGACGGCGGGGCATGGGCAAGCCAGAATGACGAACAATGCCAATCAGCTTGCGTGAAGGCTCCACTTGGGATGACGAGTGGGAGAAGCTCGCAGAATCGAGAATCCATGGAAAAAAGATACATTTTGATTGTCCGTCGTGATACCCCAGGCCGGGCCCTTGGATGGCAACACGTGCAGGGTTCAGAAAGGGCGGTAAATCCCCTTGTTGGTCCGGGAAAAGTACCTCAATTGTTTGTATCCGTTAGGTACAGTAAGTACATGGCTCAATTGTAGCCGCTGCTGTGCCTAAAGAGTGCGTATTCGGTCCTTGGCCATCTCCATCACGGCGGATGGATGATTCGACATCCAAACCAATCATCACCATCGATTCCTCAGGGTCCTGTCCCGTCGTCAAACAAACTACCTACAGCTGCCTCTTCTACCGGGCTGATCTATTCTTAGGTAGGTAGGTAGTCAGTACTGTAGGGGCCGTAAGGTACCTGCTGCAGAGATACATCCATACATATTCACGCGCATACCGTCCGTCTCAGGCGACGACGCAGTGGGTCTTGATGCTCATCCTCACCCAAGCTTGGAAAAAAGCAACGCTTTTTCATGGTTTATCGAGACAACATGACACCAGACAGACCAACATGAAACGAGGCAGTGTCAATATTATCCCTCAGCCTCGTTTCAATCCGGCTCGCTCCTCTAGTACAGCCTAATCTCGGCCGACACGTTGGCAGGCTTGCTGGTTGGTTATGTTTCGACCGCCCACTCCATCCTTTCACAGTCAGATCATGGCAGTTCAGCAGTTCAGCTGCTATATCGCTGAACACTCATATAACCGCCAAGAAAGCATGCATAACTATCCTTGGTCCCAAAATCAGCCAGCCGCAGTGTGATGTCCTGTTGCAACCCGTCACCCATACCTTGCTGCAGGACGAGTTGAGGCCCACGCGGCCGAAGTATTTCGGCCTTCTCGGGGATGCGGGCGTGATACTGACAAGGTAGTCTGATACCTTGCAGGCACTTCAATCTCCCCATGATGACAAGTCAGAAACTGAGTCACTTGCGCGAATGAATTGAGGGAGCGTGTTCAGCAGGTGTGATACTGCGGCTGGAAGGAAGTTGTCTGTGTAACAGTCAAGGGCGGAGTTTTGAAGGACCCCAGGGTCAGCACTGAATCTTCCTCAATTGACGTCGTGCAGATCGTGCCTGCGGCATCTTGCATTTGTGATTCCTCGATCTCTGATTGCAGTTTCTCAGAGGACTATCCTTGAGTAACTGGAGGTATGTTGCCCTGCATATCTTCCGAGACGGCGGCTCTTCAATGCCGAGATGACGACCTGAACCCTGGGTCCCGATATGTGTAGATTGATAACCATTTCAGCTTTCATGGGCTCGGATGTGCCACCATACTTACTGTCTACAAATCACATCTGAGGGTGCATTCGAGCTGAGACTGTTGGAAATCTGACAAGTTGTCCCCTCCGCATGAATCCCACAAGCATGAAGCCGAAACATATCGGACGTACCATGCAGGCGCTCTGCAAGTCTCTCCCGAGCCAGAGCTCATCGACGATGACCATCATCACAATCGAGGACATATGTGCTGTACTCCACACCCAGCCGCCGTGAAACATCCTTTGCATGCCACACCGATCGTTCTCATCCTTCGTGGCTTCTCCAGACTCGTCTCACAAGTGCCCAGCTCGCAGAAGACATGGGTATGCAACCGAGCCATGCGCTTCATGTCTCGGTGTTGGATAGTAGCGCCCGACACGTGGAGAGTAGAGACTGGAGAGGCGAGCATGCGGTGTTGTACCCGGCAGGATATCAGCCCTCAAGCGAGGCATGGTTGCGAAGAGACGCCGAGGCCAATATCACCATGCGTTTTGTGTGACTTCTCAGCATAGGCTTTCTCGAATGGGGAGGGGCGTTGTGGTTGTTGGAAGATACCCGAGAGAAGATTGCGTCATAGTGACCATCTTGACGATGCATAGGACGTCTATTCATGGGGGTTGAAAAGATATTGAGGCACCAATGGATACTGAGGTTCACCAGACTTACACGCATGTCGAAAAGACGTAATTGGTGGTGATTGAGGCATGCTGGAAGCATGGCGTAGTAGGTGAAACATCGGGACCAATGGAGCTTCTCAGGGATTGGTGATTTGTAAAACACCACGATGATAATACCGAGCTCACAAGCTTGAAACATGGTTTCATCCGAGACCTCGCTTTTACCTGCATTCTTGCCAACCGATGTAGCCGCGATAATGTGTTGGGCCCACTCCACTCTAGTTTGCGCTTGAGCACTCTCTCATGGCACATCAACAATACGGGAAATGGGGTAGAGAACCTAGCTTGAACCCGAGACTGGGAGCGTGTATCAAAGCATCGGAGATTGCGTTGTTGAGCTCCATATGTAAAGCCCGTACGATTGAAGCACCGAGCAAAACACTCGGGACTTTCGCGTGGGGTCTAAGACAGTGAAAAGAAAATAAGAGATGTATATGAAGCGACTCAAAGTGGCCTCATGTGACCTGTCTTCAGCCTGATCGAAACCTGCCAGAGGGCTCGGCCGGCTCCGGTGGCTCAAGGCATACCCATGGTCGCCGGAGAGTCGCGGCTGACACGGAAGCAGGAAAGCTGAATGAGCTGAATTATCATGCTGTATCGCATAATGAAGTGTCTCCTTGGATGTCTTTGGTCAGCACCTGACCAAGCATCAAGGAGCATACCTCAACACCGGCTGAATTTAGCTAGTTGATAACGGGTTAGTGCAAAACTAGCCTTGGTAAGATAGAGAACGTGATGGATTGAGTATCCTCGAGCTCCAAAGGAAGATGAGAACCTTGAGTATCACCGTCACATGCCATTGCCATTGACTGCGAAGAATGTAACTACTCCCGCCTTTTCATCTCATGGGAGACCCAGGATATTGATACTCACTGCTTCGCGGAGAAGAGAGTGTTACCGAATGCAACATTGAAGCAGCTGTCAGTGACTATAGGATACTCTAACGGGTCATTTCAGTCACCACCCCTTCGGATGTATTATGCCAGAAATGAGCATGCCTCGAACCAGGATGATCAGTATTGATGCGGATGTGGAGAGAAAACTACCTACAATTGAATCACTAAAGATGATTCTCACATCTAGAATACCCTAGAGAGATCGCTGGAGACTGTCAAGGACAGAATAGTCTCACTAAAATATGGTCGAAATCCTCAAGAGAATGACCAAAGGTTAATTTTATAACGGGTTCCGAGAGAACGGGATGGATACTACTTATGCGACTGAGAAGTGATTCTCGTGGTAGTTGAAGACCCTGCGGATTAATCAGAAACACCATCTTTCTGCTTGTCCCTGTTATTGTCTGTGATATACAGCCCTTAACTGGCTGAGGTGATAATTGAGAAGAGTAAAAATTAGTGAGCATTTCTTAAAGCGAACCTTCGCCAGGTTCCAAGACTAAGTATAGAGCATCGTGTGTAAGTGTTCAGTGCTGATCCGTCCCATTGTCCTTGGGCATGACGCACACTCCAGCGACTATATCGCCTCCATCATATGATGACAATCAGAATAGCGAAGATCACCAAGAGATTTACAACACACATTATGTTACAATGAAAGTAGATATCTCGATCGAGGGATGTCATCGACCAACGTCGGTATGCATATGTCGCTTGGGATGGAGAGAGTTGGAAACCGTAGCAACTATACCTCAGGTCTATGAGCTTCTGCTGACCGCATCTGCATTTACACACATATTTACTATTGGTCAACTAATGGGAAGCTAAATTCCATCATGAGTCCTCATCCTGCGCTTCGCCTCAGAGAAGGGGACAAGTAAAAGGGTTAAAAATCGAGACTGATCATAGGTATTGCTCGGACCGAACTTGTGATTATGGCATTCCCTTAGAACTAACAAATGTAAGCTTCTCATAAGAGAATTGTCGACACCTTATTTGCCGTGTGTGGGCATACTTGGCTTGGAAAATGTTGTCTCATTCAACGACATCACACAACTGGCCAGATGCACTCGCCCATTCCAAGACTATACGTGACGGCGAATAACAGTGAAATTTATCCTGACGATGATATGGTCTTCATTATGATAGCGCGAGCAACTACCGGCTTTGGCCGTCATTGGGTTTCGAGGGTGGCATCGTCTAGGGCCCATCGTACTTAGATGCAGCAGCAACATGAACGGCTAACTCATGACTACAGTCATTATTACAACTTGACCCAGCCTTGATACTGCTAGGAATTTACGAACAAACCAATGGTATTAATAGAGCGTCGTGTTGTAAAATTGTAAAAGGACTTTGGCAACTCCTGTTTCAGGAAGGGTGCACGTATGTGCTCTCAACTGCCGACTACCTTTGGCTGGGGCTGATCAGGATCACTAGGCTCTGATCGTCGCAGGGGCCTTTGGGAGGATATTTTCCAGACGGAGTACTCGGATTACAATAGCTACGAGGAGATGAGTGTTCACATGGAGCCCTTTTCGGAATGGCCGCAACGGGCATGTAGCATATCGGCCGAGACTGGAAGATATCATTGGAGTTTTCGTATTTTAAGTCGTTGAACTAATACTATAAGGCTGATTTAGGGACCCTTTTGAGCACCCGAGTCCATACCATAATTATCAAGCATGCCGCGGAGATGAGGGTTGATAACCCCTGGTTTTTCGGAATGACCGTGACCGGGGCCGCAAAGTATATCGGCCGAGACCGCAAGTTATCATTGGGACTTTCGTATTTTTCGTCGTTAGAATTAACCCACAAGGCATTTTTATGAACCTAGTTGAGAACTTTCTTCGCCGTAGGGCTGTCTGTAGGTTAATTGCACCCCTGAAACTGCTAGGCCGTCGTCTCATGTATTGCCGTTGTACAAGGGAAAGGTAGCGAGCGTTTGTTGATTATCGTGGCCACACCGATACTTGGGAGGCCGCCGGTCCAAGGTCATGGATACTCGCATATGTTTTCTCAAAATCATGCCGTTGGTCTGATCAATGTCTTTGAATGCGCAGATGCCCAGTATCATGAAGCATCTTGGCTGCAGCATGTGAACTTGGCAAGAGAGGCCTCCATCATATTCTTGACCTCAAGTCGGATCACTCTCGATCGATCTAGAACAGGACCCCAGGGTCCTAGGCTGATGATGTACATATAAGTTATTTAATGGAAATTACCCGCGCCTGTTCGCATTGCCGTGTTCCGAAGCCATCATGAAGATTGGTACGCACCGACCAATGAGAAGCAGCTGTTGAACCCTGTGGAACCTGTCAAGACACGTCCCCAGGCCTTGCTCGCCGAGAAATGATCAGGGTTCCCCCCAAGTCGGCGAGTTTTGGTGGGTGAGCGCCTAGACCCTGGGCGCTACGCGGCATCTGTTAACCGCTACGGGCCCAGCCCTTGGCGCGCTATGTGCCGCTGGATCCGGGAGTTTCTACAGTCAGGAGCTGTCTTGACGGTGAGCATGACGTCAGAAACCACGGTACCTTTTGCGAGCTGGCGATGCCGAGCTTGCGCAGCCGTTGTCGCCAAGGTCTTGTAGACGGTAGATGGGCAGATGGAGAGTGGCTGGGCTGGGCCGCTATCTCTTGTCGCAGTGGACAACCTGAAGGAGAATGGAAAAATCGTGTCAAGGGGAAAACGGGCGTTGGCGCATTCAAATATCAGCCACCGTCCGCCGCCATCGAGTAGGTCTTGACCCAAAACGGATGATATCCTCACTGCCGAGCTGCGTTGCGACGGCGCGCCCATCCCATCCAACCATCACACCACAGGACCCTGCGAACCAGCCTCCCAACGCCTCCTCGTGAATTCAATCCTGCATCTTCATCCTCATCATACCGTCATAAACCCGGTACGCGGGTCACAGAGTGCTGATCTACTCGGCTGTCCCGGGACCTAAAAGCTACTTGGTTCACTGATAGATACGCTATTGGGCGCATCTTGAAAGCCGCGAGCTTCACTGTCGCAAACCCCGCGAAGCCAACCTCGTGATCCAATTCGAGATGTCTGCCCCAGACACCCCCGAGGCCCAGACGAACGGCCATAACGGAACTACACACAATGGCCAGAACGGCGCATCTACAGCGCAAACCAATGGCGCGCCAAAGTCGCCAGATTCTCACGAGGATGGCCACAACTTGTTGAAACATCCTACGAGGATAGGAACCGGTCTGAAGGAGCGCATCAACAAAGTTAAGAACGGCCCTCCCGGCGGTTTCGACCCAACTCCTCTACCGGATGCGCCTCAGGGTTACACGATTCGCTTCATCTTTCACAGCGCCTCCAATCTTCCGCCCGCCGACTTTGTCACGGCCTCTTCAGACCCTTTCCTTGTCGCGACGCTTCGAGGTACTCAGCCCAAGAGGCACAAGGAGGATCCGGACCTCGTTCATAGGACAAGGACCATAAGGAGGACCACAGAGCCCAAGTGGGAGGAAGAATGGGTTGTCGCCAACGTCCCTCCTACTGGGTTCACGCTTAAGTGCCGAATGTACGATGAGGACTTTCCGGATCACGACGACAGGCTGGGCAACGTGACGATCAAGATCGATCGCTTATCCGATACATGGAAAGGACTGGACGAGACGTACAAGGCCAAGAAGCGCATGATGAGCAAGAGGGCATATTTCGCCAAGGCTCTCACCAGCGTCGTCAACTCGAACGTGCATATGACGCCCGTTCTCCATCTGAGCATGGAGCTGCTGGGACCATCCGATCCGCCTTATGCTCAGATGTACACGGTAGGACCAACAACCTGGGTCAAGCACTTTAGTCCCTTGATTGGTCGCATCGCCGGTGTCAAGGTGAATGCGAATGCAGAGGATGACGCCCGAGAGGAAGGAAATGAACAAGTCGATAAGAATGGGAAGAAGAAACCGAGGACTCAAAAATACGAGTATGTGACCCATCCCCATCTCAAGCTCTAGACTGACATGTTACAATAGCTTCCAAGCCAACGAAATGCAGCTGCAAGGCCCGGTGCCTCCAAAGCTGTACCACCGCTTTGTCGAGTTCAGACCCATCATCGCCTCCATCTACTCGTCAACGGGCTTACGCGGCAAGATTCTAAATAAGGCTCTGCACAGCCAGCACCGCCGCATTTACAACTTCAACCAGTCAACCGAGTATGGCGGCTTTGACGCGTGCTCTAAGGAGGCTGCGCTTCAGTTCTTGAAACTGGTCCACTTTGACGAGGGTGGTCGCATCTTCACCTACGTATTGACCTTGGATGGCATGTTCAGGTTCACCGAGACGGGCAAGGAGTTCGGCATTGACATGTTGAGCAAGCATACCATGCATTCTGATGTCGAGACGTACATCGCTTGCTCAGGCGAGTTCTTCATTCGAAGACTCAAGCATCCTGTGTCTTCAGATGAGGTCCATCCCAAGGAGAAGACGCACCCGAACGAACCTGTCTCTGGTGGTCCACCTAGGGACGACCCCCCACATAATCCTGCGTACTACCAGCTCATCATTGACAATGATTCGGGCACATATCGACCCGACAAGTCTACTCTTCCATTGCTGAAGGAATTCTTGGAGAAGAACTTCCCTGAGCTTGGTATTGTAGTGATGCACTGGGAGGACAAGGAGCTGCAAGACATGAAGGAGACTCAACGAACAACCAAGAAGAGCGAGGGCAGAATGATCAACATGGTGATGAACAGAAGCCAGAGCAGTATCAGCTCAGCAGAGAGTGAGCTTGATGACCGTGAGGCTGGCTGGGAGCAAGGGCAGAAGAGTAAGCGAGAGGCGGCATATGAGGCTCTTGAGGACCCTCACAAGGTCAAGGATGCTGTCAAGACATATCTTCCTGGTATGAGATCAGAGAGAGGGGAGAGCTCCAAGTGATTGGACTATGACTGTTACGGCCGAACTTATGAAATCTGGGCTAGATGGGCTGGAACGTTTCTTCGTGGTGAAAAGATACCTGGGATTGGTTTTGCAAGGATAGTTTTCATTTGTTACCCTAGCATTCTCTACTATGCAGTTCTTTCTTATCATGTTCTAATCTATGGGCACTGCTCGCCTTCTCATTCCCTAGACTTCTTGTATCTATTCCCAAACGAACCCACTCTATGATCACAGGTTTGACTTGAGTGCTACCCAGTTGCTCGAGCACTTGGCCAGCACCTCGCCATCCTTGTCTTTCAACTCGCACCGGATTTTAGTCTTTCTACCATCGGTCTCGTCTACAGTCGAAGTGATGTAATACACGCCGTTTGTGGGAACTGGCTTCAAGTACTTGATGTCCAGCCCGCCCGTCACATTGGGCGTCTGGAACGCTCTCGCTTCCTTTCTCAACGTGCTATTCAGGTCAAATATCGTCCCCATGGACTCATCAAGCAACGAAGCAACCATTCCGCCATGTGTCACTCCAGGGAACCCGCTGAGGCCGTCACCTAGAGATACGAGGGTGACGGTCTCGGTGATGCTGTGTGAGGGGTCCTTTGCGACATCGGTGCTCGGGGCATGGAAGAAGCTGATGAGATGGGAGAGACCACGTTCGTTGTTGAGAGTGAGGCCGAAGAGCTGATCTTGTGCTGACGATGCCGGGTTCCGACATGATGGAAGGAAAGGGATTGTGTTTGGAGCTGATAGAAGAGAGGCTGTCCAAGGTACAGAAGCGAAGAAGGTGAGTTCAGAGGCGAAGAGGTCTGGTGGTGTACCCGGGAAGAGGATGTTGAGAGCCGGACAAACGATGGTGCTGTCAATAGGAGGGAAAGACATTTTGGATGAAGCTCGCGATGAAAATGGGTGGTTGAAGAAAGGTTGACGATGAGTGAAGGCCGGTCCGATGCGATGATCTCGGCAACGCGGGGCTGGAGGTTGAAGCCGGAGGATGCAGGCTCTTGACAGCGCGGTTTGGGAACGTTTTAGGAAAGACCTTGCGACTAGCATCATCCAACAACCTAACGTGACTAAAAAGCAGAGAGAATGGTTTTATAGATGGGAGGAGGAGCGATATAACAACGCAGAGTTGAGTTTGTCGGGGCCGCGGGATTGTGAAACCGAGGTACCTAGCTGGGCGTCGTCGATCTCGCAAGGACCAATAGAATGAGGGTTTGTTCCTTGTCGCCTTTTGGCAAGTCGCAGCCAGAACTATTGCTCCATGGCCCAAGAATTAGACCAAGTTGCTAAAGATTTAATAAAACTTCCAATTGGATGGAAATAATGGCCGAGGTCAAACGGGCACTAAGTTTCTTGCGGGGTGTGGGAGTACTACTCGGTGACACCTTTGTGCACACTTGGATATATACCCCAGATTTGACGCGAGAACATCAGTCATATCATTGACTACTCGTCTTGACACCTTTTCATACCGATAAACTGAACTCGGTTAATAATATGTCCAATACAGCTGCCAACATGTTCCCTCTTCATGGTGACCTCTATACAACATGGCCCTATTCAAGTTGTTCACGCAAACACCAAGGCGAACGACCATGATAGGCCCTCGAATACGCCATTGTGGTTCACAAAGAGGCCAATTGTAAGCAAACAAGAATCGAAATCGTTCGATTATTTCCTCGGAGGCTCTCGGTGACATTTGCTCTCGTTGTGATTCAGTGGGAGCCCATCGGGAGTACCTGCACTGGTTGCCACTGGTGGCACCTGCCAACTCTATCACAACGCACTGTGCCTGCCTGCCTTCCTTCCTTCCCGAGTAGAAGGTGCAACCTCGAGATCCCATCTCTCTTTTTTAGAGGCTAGTGCCTGCCTCAACTCCGCTCATTTCATCCCCCCCCCCCGCTTCCTTCGCTCCGGCGGTGCTTCACTTCTTTCGTTCAATCCACAACCGCCGCCTCGAGGCATCAAGCGCCCGTCAACATGGAAGGCCCCGAGAAGGGCCAGGCACTTTCGCCTCAGGAAATCGATGTTCTCATCACGATCGAACGAGTCGGAGCGGGATGCTCCATGGTGGCTATCACTCTCGTGATGCTGAGCTACTGGGCGTTCAAGAAGCTCCGAACCACCCCAAATCTCTTTCTCCTCTTCGCCTCGATGGCCAACGCCGGTGCCAGTGTGGCCTCGATGATAGGATATGATGGGCTTGAGAGAGGCGAGGATTCCACTCTTTGTCAGGCTCAGGCTTTCATCTTCGAATGGTGCAGTTCCTCTGGAGGTGAATGAGTGTTGTGACTTACTGACCTGAGCGATAGGTTCATGCAGTCTGATCCCTGGTGGTCTTTTGCCATGGCGATCAACGTGTTTCTCGTCTTCTTTCTCAACGCGAACCCAAGAACATTTCGACAGTACGCCTGGCTCTATTGTGTCATCTGTTTCGGCGGCCCCATGATACCTGCGATCGTCCTCATCTCTGTTCGAGACCACCCCAACGGCCTCATTTTCGGAGATGCAGCGGTAAGTAACGACTTCCTTTGCTAGCTTATCTTGCCACTTGGTATATAGGTCAGCGAGCTGACTTGTTTCAGTTGTGGTGCTGGATCGGAACAGACTGGAGCCTCGTCCGTCTGTACTCGTACTACATCCCGATCTGGATCTTCTCGCTCCTGTCGATTGTCATCTACATCGCGGTCGGGTTCCACGTCTTTCATCACAGGAACCTTCTCAGAAATGTCGCTGCAGATAGATTGGGGAGTGGGGAAAAGAACAGCAACAACCCATACTCGAGCAGTGATGCCAAGGGATCCTCGGAAGCAGTATTCCCCCCTCAAGCGCCACTAGAAGAGGAAATGCTGACCACTGTCTCTAGAACCTTACAGGTCGCCAGGAGTTTTATGGCACAGCTGTTACAGAGGTTCAAATCACATCTTCTGTGCCGAGACGGAAGCACCACGACGAACCGGCCATGCCAGGTGTTATCCATCCAGGAATGAGTCCCAACCGTGCTCGATCTTGGGCCTTGCCAGCATCTTACGAGCACCTCGAGCCGAACACTCCCACAAGGCCCCAGAGATTCGAGACGACATGCACCTCTGACAGCACTCCGAACCCGCCACGGACGATCGCTTCACGACTCCGGGCCGTCAAGTCGAATGCTTCGCTGAAACTCAAGCGACTCGACCCTGTCAAGATGGCGTACTTGCGAACTAGCTTCATCTTCGGCTTTGCCGTCCTGATTACCTGGATCCCAAGTTCAGTCAACCGTCTTTACAGCCTCACCCACCATGACAAGATCAGCTTCCCTCTGAGTGTTGCGAGTGGGTGTGTGCTCCCGCTCCAAGGTGTATGGAACGCCCTTATCTACTTCACTACCAGCTGGAAGACGTTTTGTGAAGAGGTCGGGGCAGTCAAGGCCCGGTTGTTTCGGAAGCGCAGCGAGGCTCCTGGGGCGATTCGCCTTGACAGCGGGCTGGGCTCTCTGAGAGTCGAGCATCGTGACACCTTTGAGCGAGCTCAACAGATGAACAGTCCGCGGAGTGGAAAGTTTGGGGAAGTTTGATACCTATTTGGAACTAGATCAACCGTTATCTGATGGAATTTTATCGACAAAATGGCGTTCGAGGCGAAACATAGCGCATGCAAGTCAATTGTTATTTCAAGTATCAGCTGCAGAGGGGACAACAGCTGAAGCATCTCAGTAGGTCGTAAGGGAACTGCAATAAGTATAGCATGGAAATTTATTCATATTTTTGTTCATATATGGTCGTGATCATGGCAGACATAATTTTGAACCGGGACTGCCCACTTGAGCATCGTAGATGGCTTCACCCTCGGCCGTATCCACGCCGTCTCGCACTACTCTCTCCACGGCAGCATCAATCTCTTCATCGCCGTCGAGGAGATCAAGCCAAGTGTTCTTCACACCATCAGCTGCAAGAAGGGCTGAGGCAACCTTGGCGACTGCCTCGCGGCTGATACCCTCCTTTGATGATACATGGGCCGTCTTTCCAAGCTCAACCTTGGTAGCTGGGTTGTGGGTAAGGGTTCCAGGGCGAAGGTTGAGACCAACAAGGGTAGGGCTCTGCTTAGACACACGATAAAGGGCCTCATCGGCTGCGATCTTGGCCTTGTAGTAGTTTGCGAGGACGCCATTGTTGACGGTTTTGTGGAACTCATCCCACTCGCCAGCAGGCCACCACGAGGCACCTGCCCGACGAGAGCCGAGGTAAGAGACGAGAAGGAAGCGGGTGATGGCAGGAACCGTGGCAGCGGCGTTGATGAAGTGGATTGCTGCGTCACGGTCAATCTTGAAGGTCTGTGGGAGGAGTTAGCAGCCAGACCATGATGATGGGAGCTTGAGTTGGTGAGGTGCGTACCCGCTCGGGAGCGCCCTTGCCTCCAGCACCTATATCTCATTAGTTTCATGATATTGAATTTCAGCGAGATCAAGATTAAACGTACCGGCACTCCAGGCGATGTAGTCGGGCTTCACCTCGTCCAGAATACTCTGAGCCTTGTCCTGGGACGTGACATCCTCAATGCTACGAACGAGAACATTGAGCTTGCCGGGAAGGCCGGCGCCAAGTTTCTCAATGGTAGGAATCTGCTCCGTAGCACGGATAACGCTGGTGACGGTCCAGGAACGCTTGAGGAGGAGGGGAGTAAGGTGTTGAGCGACGTGGCCGTGGCCGCCGAGGATGAGGACGTGGTGAGAGGCCATTTTAGAGTATTGATGGGGTTCAAAGGTAGTAGATTGTATGGAAATCTACAAGTCAAGGGACAATGGTTTCTTAAATCCGAGAGACTGGTGATTTTAAGCTTCAATGTTTACTGAGGATTGGTCAATCACGCAAGTGGGTATGACGACATTGGCGAGGGAGCGGGGTTCGTATTTCTAATCTGGATGGGCCATGGCATGATAGGTTCAGGCGGTGATGGGAGACAGCAAGTTGCGGCGGTTTGTAATATGAGTTTCTTTGTGTATTGGTTTTATTTGATCGAAAAGAAGGGGCTTGAAGTGAGAGTTAAGTTGGGTGTAAGTGAGGATGGTGATGGCGGTATAGAGTAGTGAGTGTTAGTCGGGGCAGACTAGATGCGTAGTGCTCTACACTTGCAGTAATACATTTATAAATAAACCATAGTAAACCAACTTTATCACACTGAAATATTATCTAGAAGCAAGCTATCGATATAATCGTAGTATAACAATAGGTGTAATGAAGCTGGTGTTCACAATTGTCATTGACCGAAAACCCAGTCCTCCCTCAACACGACGCTCCCAACAAAGACGGTCCCACAAGGTTGGGGTAAAGACCAAAGAGTGAATAGGTTCATGCCACAATTGAACAAGTAAAATAATGGTATGTGGGATTTCATATAAACAGAAATGTGTTAGTAGAAATAATGTTCTTAAAAATACCATTCTTCACATGGGATTCGAGGTGAAATTATGCACAAGATCAACACCATGACACTTTTCGTTCGACAAGCGCTTAGTAAGCTACCAACTCGACGATCTCGGGAGTTGCGGGAGTACATCGACTAAGCCGTTTACGGGCATCTACTTCTCACGTCTCACTCACTGTTTGCAATATCAACTGAGCCTCTCCCTTGTACGAAGGCTGCAGTCAAAAGTCATTGCTTTGGTGTGGGAGTGTTGTGGAGGCAAATCGACGGCTATTTCTAATACAAATCAGCCAGCAAAGTCGTACGACCGGGTCTCTTCTACAAATCGCTCAACCCTGGTTTGAAAGAGAGCTCTGAGCAGGGATCACATTTACGCCGCCTGGGCATTATATGACGCTGATCAGATACTTGTTTTCTGTGAGAAATATGGCAAAGACTGTTTGCATTGTTGGTGGGTTACATGCACTCACCGAACCCGAGTCCCTCACTGACAATCTATCGATAGGTGCTGGTCCTTCGGGACTTGTTGCAGCCAAGACACTGCTTCATAATACTACCCCCGGAGAGTTCAAAGTCACCATTTTTGATGTTCAGAAACATGTTGGAGGTCTCTGGCCGACTTCAAAGGATGATACGGAGCGACAGGTTCATCCGCTCATGTGGGCGAACCAGAGCAGACACACGGTGCAGTTTTCAGAGCTTGCCTGGGACGATGCGACGCCTCAGTTTCCGCAGGCGTGGATGATTGGGAAATATCTTGACAAGTATCTTGATCGTTTCCTTACGGGGAACCCAGACTTTGAGCTCAAGCTTGGAACACGGGTTGACCGAGCTGAGCGTCTGCAGGGTGGTTCATCTGAAGGCTGGGACGTCACTACCGGGTCTGAGACCAAGCACTTTGATCACCTTCTCGTGGCATCTGGGTTCTTTGGAAAGCCTATTATTCCAGATTGCCTTGCTAAAGAGTCGACTATCCCCATCATTCACAGCAGCAGTTATCGAGATCTGGAGGGCCTCTTGGGCAAGGGGCGCTCTGGTGGAGGCAAGATTCTCATTGTTGGAGGTCAAATGTCTGGCGTTGAGATTGCAGGAACAATTGCATCTCATCTCTCATCGGAGATCAACTCGCCAGATGCGTCAAAAATTTCCGATATTGACAAGTACGAGATTCATAATGTTATCCAACGCCCAACTTGGGTGTTTCCTCTTTTTTCCAGCCCCAAGGTAGGTAATTAATTGTCCTAAACCTCAGGACAAGTTACTGATACGTTATAGTCAACGCTGCCAGCTGCGCCTTTCTTACCCTTCGACTTTGGTTCCTACAATATCAATAATCGCCCCAAGCCATTGGTCAACATGCAGGGACACATCACCGAAGAGACAGCCAAGATGCTAAATGGCCTTTACAAGGGTGTCATTGGCACCGATCAATTCGAGTTTTCTCCTCTGCTGAAGATAGACGAGACCAACGATAAGGAACAGCCTTACATGGCCTGCAGTTTCTGGTACTCCGACTTTGTTCGATCAGGAATGATCAAGTTGACAAAGGGCAAAGTGGAGGACCTTGAGGGTTCTACTGCGACTCTATCTGATGGCACCAAGATTGAAGACATCGCGGCGGTAGTCGTGGCTACGGGATTCGACCCTTCCCCTTGCTTGAGTTTCCTTTCAGACGATGTTTTGAAGACGCTTCAGCATTCGCCCAAGCATATTGATCAACCAGTCGCCTTGGCCTTCCATGGCACTCATCACCCCGAGGTTCCAAACCTAGGCTTTGTCGGCTTCTACAGATCGCCTTATTGGGGCGTCATGCAGATGCAGGCTCGTTTCGTGTCGGCCCTGTGGTCGGATAATGTCACCCCTGGCCGTTCTTCGCAGACTTTCAAGGACAAGCTCCGCGATGACATCTCTATCCAGAGAACGCTTGACCTTCGGGACGATCCTCGCACATCGCAGTTCCCAATGGGAGATTATCTTTACCTCATGGATGAGTTTGCTGAAGCTCTTTCAATGAAGATTCAAGAACCCCTGACGCCGCCCGTCCCTAGCCTCCCGCATAACGATAAACCACTAGACATGCTGACTCCAGCGAGGTTCTCAAACTCCAACGACGACCAGGAGTCGAGAGATGAGGCAATGGAGTCTCTGAAGCAGACTCACAAGACAGCGACGGACGCACTCTCATCCCCAAGATTCGTGGCTCACGCCGTGTTCCGCAGCTTGTTGGGAACATGGAACCTTGAGCGTGACTTGATCAGCAAGCTTCCTACGCATCCCAGCGGCCACTTTAGCGGAACTGCACAGTTTCTGCTTCGCGAGAGGACTAGCGATGGTCTTCGATGCGCTGCCAACCCTACAGATGGATCTCCAGAAGTGGACGACGAACTTGGGATGGAATACCTCTACATCGAAGAGGGCGAGTTCAAGACAGAGCAGGGTTTCGGCTTCAAGGCGACACGGCGGTATGTCTGGCGATATGACGAGCTCAAGGACGTTCTAAGTGTATGGTTCGCCAAGCCGGATGACTTGAAGCGAGCTGATTACCTCTTCCACGAGATCGAGTTTACTGAAGCGACTGAAAAGGGATGGGCGGCCAAGGCGGGACATTTGTGTATTGATGACTACTACAACGTCAAGTATAACTTTGCGTTCCAGGCTGTGAACTTGAAGGAGTGGGGGATTGAGTACACAGTCAATGGGCCTAAGAAGGATTACACCATCAGTGGTACTTATAGACGGTAGACACAGAGATAAGAAAAAGACAAACCCTGTAACCTTTGTCAACGGGTCTACTGCATGCATGCTACAACCGGACCATTAGCCCCGAAGATCCGGCATCGGCATCATCTCCGCGGCCCCATAGTATTACGGCGACACCCCGGAACCGGCCCAGCGTTGCCGGAGTGCTCCACCGGATGGGATGCATCTTGGTAGGGCTGACATGCGGATCTACATGACAGGAGAGATGCAAGCAAGTTGAATTGGTCTGGGGAAGTGGCGATTTGGATGCAGGTTGCATGAGCTATCGCGTGTCCACTTTGGCTTTCTGGGGTCTTCTAACCGATAGAACTATCAAGCAATGATACCTTGTTTTCATATTCGAAAGTGCTTTGTTCTGGACCACTCCTCCAATGTGATAGCCCTCACCGAAATCTTCCATGGGTCATCCTTTCACTCCTTTCTCTCAAGGTAAGATGTCAATAAAGAAAGACAGAGAGCATCGTTCTGCCTTGAAGTAACTGCCAGAGACCAGCCTTGTTGAGGGGGCGACTGCAAACTTGACGTCAGGCCTTCTTAAGAGTGAGCTCTTCTTTGGACAAAGGCTTGTCGTAGAAAGAGTTGACAGGTTCAGTTGAAGGGCCGGGCTATAGGTAGACTCTTGGTCTATCGAGAGATGCCGTTAATGGGATGAGAGTTACTCGACTGGGTCTTTTAGGTACGTTTCTCCCTCTTGCATCGCTTCTTCCTTGGGGCATTTTTGTCTTTGGCATTAGCCTCCTGCAAGATTCTCCGGGACAAGGCCTCGGTCTTCCTGACGAACTGCTCCTCTCGCGCCCTCGCAGTCTCGGGTCCGATTCTCTTGCGCTCGCCACTGGCAACATATATAATTTATTTCTCCATCAGGTTGCCCCAGTCAACGTTTCTTTGGGCCCTCTAAGCCTCACGGGGGTCTCGGTCTTCTCGTGCCCTTTTTTCGTAGTATGCTTTCCCCTTGCGACACTTGATGCCGACTGGGAGGGTCATGTACCATGGTTCATCTTCCAGGAGTATGCCCTCGCGCTTCAACTTCTCCTGCTAGGCATCCTCTACTGCGGCGTCGTGGGATGATTGAAGGGCGATGCTGTGGGGAGACGAAGCAGGAGTTGGGTTCTCCTCGACCAGGCTTTGAGGGCTTGACTTGTGGGACATGTTGCTAGATGGATAGTTGATGAGTGTGTGATAATGAAAAGTGAAGATGGATGGTGCGTGATGCTTCTTGTTTCTGCCTACGATAAAGGTCAAGTCAAGGGGATGAGGAAGAGGTGATCATGGTGTTGTTGAGTTGAGAAGGCATGATCTATCAGGAGGCACCTGGAAGCAGTTATTTCCAGTAATAGCCATGATGAAGCAAATAGCGAAGAGCTTTTGGTTGTTTTTCGTGTTGTTCGACTAACCACGATTGCAAGTGATGGTGTTGTTGGATCACACAAAGTCAAACTAAGTCAAGTTGTGCTGCATAAATAACGAGGAGGATGCATTAATATTCACAACTAAAGGTATGGAACAAATCACCTGAGCTGAAATCTATGAAACAATCCATAAACCTAGACCCAAAGATCTCACGACAAGTCGGCGGCTCCCGCAAGCTTGCATATCAGGTAACATGCAGCCTCACCTTGAGGATCTTGGCAAAGGGCGGGAGACTAGGGACCCGGTGCCGCGGCGCTGCGAGATAGAAGTTAAGATTACAAGATTGGGGGGAGTGGAATGATTGACATGACCCCCCTAGCGTAGGTAGTAGTGAGGCTCTGCTCAGCGGGCGGCGCTCGCCATGCATTATCGGCCGATGGGACGAACCCTTCCGTCGGCACCGGGGGGCCGGACGCCGAGCAGGGGGTTTAGTTGGACAGGGTTGACGAGTCAGGGGGTGGAAAGAGAGAGCTTTTTTGTATCTGATTGTATAGGGCCGATGTTGGTGATGAGATGCGTCAGATTGAAACGTGGTGTTTTTTTTGCGGGTGAAAGATGGGTTCTAAGTCTGGGGAATCTCTATCGAGATACGAAGACTTCGGAGATGTAGTGGATTCTATGGAAACGAGTATCGACAATCTATCTATAGAGATTTAAACGGGTAGATACATATCAAACACTCGCAAAGGAGACGGTTGCATACAAGCACACAGCCCAAGCTTAACTCACTCCCCCTGAAACAAATCAAGCCAGCACACACCCCAAAAACCAGTCACAGCCCGGAAACGTCGACTTACTCTCCTCATACGTTGGGCCGCGACCAGAGAGAATAAGGAAAAAATAAAAAATATGACTGTGCCAGCCCCCTTACGACGCACGCACTCACTTGGCGTCCAAGCTTGGATATTGCATGGCCTGGTGATGGAAGTGGAAGCACACATGGGCTCTATCATTGGAAACAGAGCGTAAGTATGGTATCGCGCGAGGGCGGGGGGGGCTATGAGCGCCCGCTTTCTAAGAGAATGCTCTGTTTTCATCTCGGGGGGGTTGATAGAGGGTTAGAGTATTTATTCTGAGTATTGTCCACACTTCATCAAGAGTTGTAGAAGAGAGAGTGTGAGATCATTACTTTCCTGTGGAGAAAATAAGGTAGCCAAGAACGAGGCTTCCAAGGTTATCACAAACCCCGCGCAACACCACCACCACCACCACATAAACATTTATTACCTCTTTCATTTTTTATCCTTGTTCATCCTGCCCTTGAGATATCATCGTTTTACGTTTCCTTGACACATCATCACCAAGTTTCACACTCCCCAAAAATGAAGGTCGCCGTCTTCAGCACAAAGCCCTACGACAAAAAGTACCTGTCGGCAGTCGTGGCCTGCGACAAGCACGCTTCGTCAGGCATCGAGCTCGTCTTCCATGAGTTCGCACTCAACGAGGACACGGTGTCTCTGGTCGAGGGATCCGACGCCATCTGCGTCTTTGTCAACGATGTTGTCAACGACAATGTCATCTCGGCACTGTCAGAGTTTGGCGTCAAGGCTATTCTTCTTAGGTGCGCTGGCTTCAACAATGTTGATCTTGATGCTGCTCAACGCATGCGCATCATGGTCGCCAATGTCCCTTCGTACTCCCCCGAGGCTGTCGCAGAGTTTGCTGTCGCTCTGATTCAGACTCTTAACCGCAAGACGCATCGCGCATACAACCGTGTCCGTGAGGGCAACTTTGCTCTTGACGGTCTTCTTGGTAAGACGCTTTGCGGCAAGACGGTCGGCATCGTCGGTGTCGGCAAGATCGGTCTTGCTACTGCCCGCATCATGAAGGGCTTTGGCTGCACCCTCCTCGCATATGATCCCTTCCCTTCTCCCGCCTTTGAGGAGTATGGCGAGTATCGCGACCTCGAGGACCTTCTCCCCCAATGCGACATTGTCAGCCTCCATTGTCCCCTCATGGACCAGACACGTCACATCATCAACGCTGAGAGCCTTGCGCTGATGAAGGAGGGCGCCATGCTGGTCAACACGTCGCGAGGAGGCCTCATCGACACCGAGGCAGTCATCCAGTCGCTCAAGACCAACCACATCGGAGGCCTCGCGCTTGACGTGTACGAGGCTGAGGGTGAGCTGTTTTACAACGACCACTCTTCGCACATCATTCAGGACGACATGCTGATGCGTCTCATGACGTTCCCCAACGTGGTCGTCTGCGGACACCAGGCCTTCTTCACCGAGGAGGCCCTCACCGAGATTGCCGAGTGCACCATCAACAACCTTGAGGACTGGATCACCCACAAGACGAGCAAGAACTCGCTGACCAAGGACCTCAAGATGCGCCGTCGTGATTCGCTTCCCGTGCGAGCCATCTAGGGTGTTTATCTCTCTCTCTCTCTCTCTCTCGTCTTTCGACCTTGTCGTCGTCGTACTCCTTCAGCCCATACCTTGGTTTATACCTACACTTCTTGATCACACCACAAACCAAAACGAGACCCAACAGACAGTACAATCCCTGCCGCACCCCCTACACCTTACCTTGTCTTTTCCATAGTGGGCCTTCGCCACTGGATGCCGATGCCACCTTGGACGCACTCGCGGATCTCGTTCGGCGTTGCCGAGCATTACCGGACGAAGCCCGCCTGCCTGCACTGCATGGACACCTCCTTTATCCCCTGGTAACGAGACCGTACTGCTGGGTCTGGTCATGGGAAACAACATGTGATGTTTTTTTGCCGCATGTATTTTGCTTTTCTTGTTTTGTTTTTTTTCGTTCCTGCTTTTGTTTTTGATGACTGAGATACGACGACAAAATGGATTATAGATGGTTTTGGTTCGGCTTTGCTCTTTCTTTTGTATGGAAGCTTGCTGCAAAATGGTCAGCGGGTTAGATCCTTTAGATAAAGAAGGGGAATATGGAGAAAATGAAGCACTCACTCACACACACACACACAGGGTCGGAGTGCTTTTTCAAAAAAAATATTCTTTATTGATAAATCGAGGGTATTATGCTAAATATCCAAGTAAAAAACGCTTTTAAAATGACATGTTCCTTCTTCCCTCTCCCATGGGCATAACCAAAAGCCTATGTTTTGTAAACCAAGCCTATGCATAAACCCAGCCCATTATCACCTAGCCCCTTGGCTATTTTTTCCATGTCACACCGCCCAGTCTATGTCTATAGTTGTTGTTGAAAGTATCCTTTAAGGATACCCAGGAAAGAATGTTTGTTGTATGTGTTGTTACTCGCTTCGCTTAAGGGTTACTCACGTAACTCCTGGCGCGTCGCAAGTCTTCGTCGTTCTCAGCGTCAGTACGGGGAGAAGCGCCTCCAGGAGTGACACCACGACCCTTGGCCTTTTCAATATCGTCGGTCTCATCCTCGTCACCGGCATAGGCGTACTTGCTGCGCTGACGGATCCTGGCACCGAACTTCCAGAACATGAAGGGGATGGCACAGCAAGCGAGACTGATAAAGGCAAGAAGAGTAGAGGCCCACCGGTCATTGAGACGCTCGTACATTTGCTCAGTGAACAAGACCACGGCGGCACCCCAGAAACTTCGGATACAGGTCTTGGCTGCAAGAGCTGAAGCGGCCTGGTGCTGGTACGAGTCGACCAGGTAATTGTTGGCAGCGTTGTACAAAAAGATGAAGCCGAAACCAACGGGGAAACCACCCATGGCGGGACCAGCCCAGGAGAGGTCTGCGTAGGAAGTCCAGGCAAAGATGAAGAGACCGATCGGAATGCACCAGCACGAGATCATCATGGGGATCAGACGGACCTCGGCGGGAGGATGGCCGTTGTGCTTGTTAACGAGGGTGATGTAGTGCTTGTTGACAAAGGGAGAGCAGAGAGCCGAGAGAACGACACCGACGGCGACGGGAATAAACATGAGACCTGTCTTTCCGGCCGAGTAACCCTTGCCCTTCTGATAGATGATGGGGAAAGCGACGAAGAACATGTAGAGAAGACCGTAAAGGACACTCATGTACAGAGAGATGAGGAAGACGATGAGTTCGCCAAACAGAAGCTGGAAAGGACGAATGAGGAAGATGCGGAGACGTTCAGAGAGGGGTCGCATATCCAGCTCTTGTTCCGTGACGTGGTCGGCTTCACCAGTTTCCTTGCGGAGCTTGGCGGCGCGACGAGCGAGGATGGTGGGTGTGTATGTCTCGGGGACGGTGAAGGTGATGAGGACCCAGACGATACCAGCCATGATGAGCTGAATCCAGTAAAGCCAGCGCCAGCCAGCAGCATCAGAGAGGAAACCACCAACGAGGGGACCGACTGTTGGTTATTTGTTAGTGAATGTTCGTTGTTGTTGTTGAGTGTATTAGGGGAAACTTACTAGCTGGGCCGATAAAGGGGGCGGCGGAAAAGGCAGCCATGGGAACACCTCGCTCTTCATTCCTCCAGAGATCGGCTAGTGTACCACCGACTAGAGTCATGGGAGCAGAGAATGCGATACCGTCGATGGCTCGACAGACGAGAAGAGTTTCGATGTTCTTGGCTACGGCGCAGGGGATGATGAAGATGACGGCAAGGAGGAGAGTAGATGCACTAAAAACACACGTTAACATCCACAACTTGGACTTGAAGGATATTTGAGAGAGATAACTTACTAGATGATCCTTCGACCGTAAATCTCAGAAAGGGGAGCAAAGATCATAGGTCCAACACCAAAACCCACGACGAAAAGCGACACACTCGCTAGTGCCAACTCATTACTCACATCAAGATCCTCAGTGACGCCCTTGATATCCGCAGTGATAACCGAAGAAGCAAAGGCGACGACGAAACAAGTGAGCGCAACACACATGGTACACCACCACTTGTAAGCCTTGCTCCAATTCTTTGGATTCTCAGGATCTCCAGGGGTGAAAGTAACAAGCTTGTACCTCCTCTCCCCGCCATCCTTCTGCCCGGACAACCTAGCAACAGAAGGCGGCTCGACAGGACCAGGAATGGTACCTCCTGGTACTTCAACTCGGTACTCATCTAGGTTTGCCTCTGCGCTGAGAGTACGGTAGGGCAGTTCAATGTCGAGATCAGGATCGCGGGTTTCCTTGCGGGACAAGTCCGCGCCGTTGGAGTTTGATCTCGCGAGGGAGAGGGACCGACGGATACGGTTTATGGCGCTGGCGTGGGTGGTTATCGGGGCAAAGGTTGCTTCGATTTGGTTGTTGTCGTCTTGGTCCTCCTCGCGGCTTGAGTCGCCGGGGAGTGTTGTTGAGGATGTATTTGAGTGATTTGAATTCATTTTGTTTTTGTTGATATATGTTGGTTTTGAGATATGAAAGGGGTAATTCAATGAAAGAAAGAAGTAAAAGGTAAATACCAATCAAGGTAATGAAGGAATGAATTGATATCTCAATGTTGTCAACCAAACCTCTTTCCTCTAGGGGGGAGACCAGGGCTCTATATATACTTTCCCTTCTCCCTCGCTAGTAAAAATCAAGATTTCCCACCAGATGATACCAGAGGCAACAACCTCACCCGAAAGCCGGAGCAGCGCCGCTCTGTTCCTGAATTTGCATATTCGCGTCGCCACCCGGGAATGCACGTTCTCTCTTGATATGTGTGTCTCCACTAAAAGCCATGCGGCTGCGAACCCGTATCCATTTTTCTTTTTTTTTTTTTTTTTGCGGCTCCAACCGAAAGAAAGAGACTAGGATCAGGCCGATAACAGATTTTAACTGGAAAGGGTTTTGCACGGGCGTGTAAAGTTTGTTGGTTGGTTGGTTTACCTAGCTTGCTTGGAGATTTCTCGGTATTTGGGCTGCCTTTTTTCAAGATCCACAAAAATCTCCCTGTGACGAAATTCTCATCTTTTTTGTTATTTCTTTTTTCCAAAGGGGTCAGAGTTTGAGATTCAGAGGCTCGTGTGCTTGTCGATCTCCCAATCTCTTGGGAATTCTTTTTTTTCTCTCTCTTCTTTTTCGCTCCTTTTCTGTTTCTTCTCTGCTTTCATCATCTTCGGCCTTGGCCCGGTGTCAGATCTCGGAAACTGACCGTCTCCACTTCGGACCCGATGATGCCGATGTGGGTCCCGAACCTCTCGGCCGCGCCGTCATCGGAACGGATTGGATTTCCAACTGGGCTGAGACCAAGACCCATGCCAGAGAGGCTCAAGCTACATGAACTAACGTCATGGACTGCCCAATCTTCGGTAATAAACCCCGGTTATTACTGCACTGCAAGCTCTGCATTGCTCGGGATATACCCTGTTTATTATCGATGCTATCAATTGATAATGCAATCTCTATTCCTGTTCCGGACCCTCACCGAGCACCTCACTGGTCCCGTCCTGCCCTCTCGTTTCGACTTCAAACAAGTTCCACCTCTATTCTCGCAATCCCATTCACCTCCTCCACCAGCTCCACGCTCACCGTGCCATCCATTCCGTCACCTTGTTCACCGGACTTCATATTGCGGTCTCGTTCCACACATGACTGATTCCATCCAAAAGTCGTGCCCGTTGCGATATGACCCCCATCAAGACCCTTCCCGTCCACCCCCGAAGCGGCAAAAGTCAGATCCACTTGGGCCATGGCGTAGTCTCCCTCATCATCGACCTGTCTCAGACTTCCATCCTGCTGGACTACTGTGTGATTAAACGCGTCTTCCCGTCCGGCATCCAAGGCCCACGCCCTAGCCCACCCCTGTGCACTGAACGCCCAGAGAACCATGTCGGGTCCCGAATCTAGGGCCAGCTCCACTAGATTGCTGCAGATAGCTACGGCTTGTCCTCTAATCTCGAGTGGGTAAGCCGTGGTGGTGGCCTCTAAAGACGGATCGCCAGCAAAGTCAATGTCACCGTAGCTTCCTTCGGACCGCTAGTCCATCCATTCTGATAAGCCATCCGTCTCGATATCCTCGGTTGTCCTCATCCATCTATGACTGTGACGCGATCGACCTCGAGACATGGCAAGAAACAGATCAGGAGGTATCGTGTAAAAGACAATCATCTGCTTGTCAGCGTCCATGTCCATGACCTTCTGTGGGCCCAAGCCGCAGCCTGTGGCAACCTCATCAGAGTTGAGCTGCATCCCATCTCCACCGTCGACTGAAAATGTTGCAACGACACGGACCCCATGTCGTGTGTCTGCCCTAGCTGCGTATAACACGGGTAACGGTGACGATGCATTGGCTGGAGGACGGAACCAGACCTTGCGTGTTAAGCGATTCAGTGACCCTGCTGGTGCATCAGTGCCCAAGCAAAGATACCCTGTCTTGGGATCCGTGAACAAGATGTGGCTTCCATCACTCAGGGGGACAGCTCTATCATGATCTGCCTTGCTGGGCGATATCCCAATGCCACTGACTCTCCCATCGTCTCGCACCTCTTGGCCCCAAGCATCGCGTGCTTTCACCGAGGAGCGTTGACTTGGCAGATCAGCTACCGAGTGCATGTCATGGACGATGGCGTCTCCACCTGCCGGGCCCATCACCGTTACACCCGCGCTATGCCCACGTCTAAAGACATTGGCATTGGTCTCGAAGCCTTGGAAAGCATTCCCGACTGGGCCGAGCAGATTACCGAGCGCCGCGGCAGAGCTGATGAGCCGAAGCTTCTGTCCCGTGTCTGTACCGCTCCGAGCCGGCATGAAGAAGAGAAAGTCACTTGGGAACGTCAACGGGAACCATCTGCTGAGGTCATGGTTCGTGAGAGCATCCACCTAGTGAAGCTCAATACCGCCTGTGCAGCCAAAGGCCACGCAGCTGCGGTGAGGGCAGATGGCGACCGAGCGTAGCGGGTCGTTGGCAGGACAGATGCTTCTGTATACCGATCGCGGACCTTCTTCCAGACGAGGCGCCTGCGTCACGGGGGTGTCCCGGCAGACGCATGCAGCTGGCATGCGGCTGAACAGATTGGGTGTGTTCCCAAAGGAGTCATCCTCTAAACGCCTCAACCGTGTCTGAGTCAAAGCTGCATTTGTCTCGGACATGATGTCGCACACTATGCCCATACGTCCCTCCATCAGAACTGCCACGGCATTTCGTCCTGATGATGTGTCCATACTGCAAGATATGACACGCCGTGGACACACGACTGTCGCTGTTGGTCGAAGCATGCCAAGACGTCTGCCCTCTCTCGGCCGTAACGGAAGAGACCAGCTCAGTCGCCTGCTGAAGCAGACATGGTTCAGCTCGTAGACATATAGAGCCCGTCCGTGCGTCACCATTAGAAACCGGCCGCAGAGGCTCATGGTGAAGACGAGGGTCCCATGCAATCTAGCAGTGGTGGAACCTGGAACAAGGCCACTGAAGTCGGTAAACCCAACCTGTTTGAACGCGCTCCCTTTCATGCTGGCCAGATCACACTCCCTTGAGATCCATTTGCTCATTAATCTCTCCTGATCTAATATGTTGCGTGGTCGTGTTATCCTCAGGGGTTCCGAAATCTGTTGCAGGCTGCTCCACCATCCTCCTCTCTTGAACATCTCAACGAGAAGTGAGGGGCAGAGGCCAGCACGGAACCAAGAGCGGGATGTATAGCGAGCGGCGTTGAAGTCTTCTGGACTAAGGTAAAGATAGATCTGTTGCATAATCTCGTAGGGCAATCTCGTCGAAAGAGGGGCGTCTTCTGGCTCCCTCATTAGCTCGCTTCAAGACACAGCGGGAATGAATACTACTCACCATCCAATCCAAGAATGACATAATCACTCCCGGGTAGTCTCTGAACGTTGGCAACGCCTGCTGGCACGATATGGATGGGTCCCGGGCCAGAGACCAGAGCTAAAGCCGCCATCCTCAGGTCGATTTGCCCATGAGTCTGTAGAGGCATTGGTCGAGCCAAAGCGGCGCCCCTGGATAGGAGAATTTCCGAAGACGTTTTGAGGCCAGCCCCCACGCGTGGAGGCTGTGGGTATGAAACAGGGTATATGTCTGTAGGTTAGGTGAGAGAGAAATGAGGAGGTGATAATCACATTGCAGCAACAGAATGAATAGGAAGTGACTCAGAGCCTGGTTCCTGCCCCAAGGAGTTGCCTTAGAAAGATTAGAGGCAAGAGCATTAACCTCGGAAAGTCCCCTCCCCTCAAGGAAGAATCTTTCTGCCTCACGTCAACCAACGAAATCGGAAAATCTGAATACTGATATCTTACCCCTATTATACCTCAACAAACTATGGGAAATCACGCGCGTTTAAACTCCTTGTTGACAACCATACAAGCGCCGTGTTTGTGCATTTCTCCCTCCAAGAATAAACTCGTTAAACATTAGTTTCCCCGTTGTCTCGCCAGACATTGTCTTCCCCTATGCCAAGAGTGCTATCGACACCCTGAAGGATCGGCCGCTCATGTTCATCTGTTTCACTCTCGGGCAACGGCGGAGGTGGGTCTTTGTAGATCCAAGGCTGTTGTAATCTGTCACAATTGAGTCAGCTCCGAGTCATCTTGGGGGTGTGGTGAAACTTACGGGGCTACAAGGCTGGGATTCACAAAAACAAGTCCCTTTTCCTTGTATTCATCAAGAGTGCTTCCTCGACGAAGGATGGCCTGTGAGGGTCGAGGACCATCTTCTTCCTCAAAGGCATCGTCCATGGCAGCGCTGTCCTCCGGGTCCACGTCTGCTCTGATGGCGCGGAGAGCGATATAGATCGTGAGGGGCTCATACCGCTGCTTGATGTAGTAGCTATACCAGATTGAGAATGGAACCAGTGGCAGGATGCATACAGATTGGACAAAAGCCTCCTTGGTTGCAATCTGGCCAAACATGACCACCTCAAAGACAAGCAGACCAATGATGATACGCTGGCATATTATCCGCCACGCACCTCCGGTCGCGTGTTGAGGCTGATCCATGGCATACAGTACCATGTACTTGAATGTGAAGTATCCCAAGCTGAAATAAATGGTGCCGACGATAAGGATGACGACCCCGTGGTTGAGAACACTGTAGATAAGGCAAAGGTTGAAGACGAGCAAGGCCGTGGGCAAGAAGAAGCCGTACTGAAAAAGAGGGGGTTGCTTCAACTCTTCAAAGTCGCGAGGCGTCTTGGCCATCGACCGAACAAAGGGGTAAAGAAACACACTCCCCGCCTCCAAGATTCTGAACGGCATCAGACCGATACCCTGCAACATGATGAAGGAGGTGTAGAAAGTGGAGAGCCCTTCTACGTCGGCGGCAATGACCTGAGGGAGCTTGCTGGTGTCCTTGAGGAATTTCCGCATGACGGCGAAGAACTCGAACCCAGTCTTTGAAACCGCAAAGACGAAAAAGGTGTTGAAGAATGTGAAGAAGTAGTTCTTGGAAATGAGGGAGAGCTCCACGTCACCCTGGGATATCATTCCCTGCCGGTTGGAGAGGAAGTCGTAGAGATACGGGACAGCAACGTTGAGAAGTGAAACGACCAAAGCAGGAAGACCGTTTTGAACCAGTGAGTGAATGATGGCGTGATCTTGTAGCCAATCCCCAAGCCTAGGGAATACACTTTTGATGGTGCAGATGCTTAGCAAAGTTGCCAGAGAAGCCGTAGGGAAGATCCAGAGGAGAGTGAGAAACGTGATGAACAGCGTGATGGCCCACGACTTGAGGCGGCGGACACCACGCCGTGAGTAAGTATTCCTCCATACGAGGTCCGAAGGGGCTGGGGTTGGTTTTGTCAAAAGCCGGCCGGGTCTTGGGTCGATGCGTGCCTGAATGACCATTTGGCAAGATGCAACCGTATCCATAGTAACGATGGCCATGTCGGTGGCTGTGTACGCCTTGCCACGAGCGTCAATGATCTTAGCATCCAGTCGTCGAAGTCTTTCTTCGTAATAGTCAATGGCGTCAACGTTTCGAGACCGCAAACCGAGAGTACCGTAACGGATGTTGACTTTAGGCCTTCCTTCGTCCTCAGAATCCCACGGTCCCTGTTCCGAATCCAGGAGATGTCCGTTCTCTCCAGCCTCATCATCCAACCCTTGATCCTGGGAGTCGTTGGGAGTTGCTCCGTTGGTATTTTGTCCTTGCGGGCGCCTATCCTTCTTTTTCTGGCGTTGTCGGTTTAGAAAGGTTGCCCAAGCCGTCTCGAGACTTCGAAGGGTAGCGTCTCGCAACTCCACAAGGTCGTCAAGCCTTTTCCAGTCGCGGCAGATGGTGACCTTTTCAACAGTACCAATTTCCAACTTTTCAATAAGCTTCTTTATCTGGCCCTCAGACCTCAAGTCGTCCGGGATACCTGTAAGACGGAATGTTCGATCCGTGACTGTGGATTGAGATCCAAGGTAATCCTGGCGGTATCGAATAATCCGGAACGTCTCCTTGTTAACAAAGTAGATGGTCAAGATGACAAAGAAGTAGGTGAAGACGACATATGCCCATAGCCAGCCCATTTCGGCGCTGCGATCCTTCCCACCCCCGTCCTTGTCTTTGTCTTTGAACAGGTCAACCTCAGAATTCCAGAGTGAGGATTGACCTGATGCATCAAATAGATCTTGGGCTTCGGGCTTGGTACCCCCAAAGCCGTATCCGAAGTCCCATTTTAAATTATTATAGTTGACATTGATGGGCCAGAGGACAGTCGTCGCAAAGAAAGACATGATGGCGAAGAGGCGGATCGACATCTTGAAGAAGCTCAAAAACTATAGCTTATCAGCACTAGTCCATACGATGTGTCAAGATTTGGTTCGTACCACAAAAGCATCCAGGCCAGCTGATGCGAGAACCTGCTCTTCGGTGATCTTGTATAGAACTGGAATCCAGCCAAACGCGGAATTGGGCAT
Organism: Fusarium sp. NRRL 66088; assembly: GCA_013186415.1. NCBI lineage: Eukaryota > Fungi > Ascomycota > Sordariomycetes > Hypocreales > Nectriaceae > Fusarium > Fusarium sp. NRRL 66088. Next base: position 41,977 of record JABCKD010000085.1, read on the forward strand.
GGAGGGGAGACCGAGCGTATGGTCGAGGCGGCGTTTTCGTGCGGCGTAGAGAGATGGCCATCGTGGGCGTAGGAACTGTAAGATGTCAGTCCTGTGTTCAATGGTACACAAACCATCCCGATGAGGCCGAGAGCCCAAGGCAAAGCGTAGAAAGACGGTGAAGCTGGACAAGACGTACACAGAAGAGGAAAAAGGCCGAGCCGCCTATCGCCAAGGACAAGACAAGCTGGACCGTAAAGTTCTTCTCATTATTAGGAGTTATGAGATCCTCCCTCCTGCATCCTTTGTCTTTGTCTTCCAGCGCCATGGTGAAAAGTGGTGCTGGGCCAGCGCAGTTGGAATAATTGGCGGTTCATGCAGAGGTGCAAATGGGAAGGCTGAAGCTCCTCTAGATGTGTGGCGCATGACGATAAGCCGATGACGTACAGTGACTTCAGACCCACACAAGCTTCGATTTTGGGATTAGCGTCACTGTGAGCCAGCAACTGCATGAATTTGACACGTGACTAGCTACCCTAGATCCATGGCACCAATTTCCGAAATCTCCTCCCAAGCATCATCCGGTATGGTGTAGTGGCTAACATTTCGCGCTCTCATAACCTGAGGGAATAGCACCGCGGAGCCCAGGGTTCGATTCCCTGTACCGGAGTTTCTTTTTGCTGATTTGGGGGATAACCTTAAGATACTGAGGCAGGTCACACGGCCATGAAGATCACGAAACGTTCAGTCCCAGCAACCAATGTGCTTTACTTTTTATTCCCCGTGTTTATATGTTTGGACAGAGAGTGTTAACTTCGAGAACCACGATCCTGCCGGGCCAGAGTTGGTCATCCCCAAAACTGAGGAAAATATCTAATGTTTGGTCGACACAGTCAAGTGACCAGAGTCAATTAGCCACAGTTGAGTGCACTGTCAAATGCTACATAATGGTAAGATGCAGAAAGTGCGATTTAAAGGATCAATTCACTGAGTCATAAGTGCTCTCTCTCTCCAACATCATGCTGGTTCACAGGGGGTACTTGGCTATTGTCTCCCTCTCTGGGCGCCATCGCGATACGCACAGCTCCACATGCGAACTCAAGTAGGGTTCAAAGGAGATATCCCAATGATTGTAGGGCAATAGATAAAGATAGACAGACCAACCTCAAGCATCGACGATGAGAAGATATCACATTCACGGAAGGCATATTAAAAACAATGAGCGATGTTATTATTTCTGACATCTCAACTCTACCTACTCCCCAATCGTGATTAACTACCAACCCGTGATATAGCCCAAGTTGAAGAGACCAAAGCGGAACCCCATTCACAACTAGAAACCTCCAAGGGGCCTTGCATAGACACTAAGGCCGGAATGCATATAGGTGCAACTGTGGGATATCGAGCCGGGCCAGAAAACAACCAGCTCACCCTCCAACTGTCTCGCAAAGAACCGTCGTGGTACTCGGACGACTCTCTTCCCATGACCTTTCGTGCCCTCCGAGTAATAGTCGTTGTCGTCGTTCGATGTCTTCGCTTGTCCCTTGAAGTGATCATACAGGTTGTTATTCCGTATATCCTCCTGCCAGACATCCCCCGAAAACAGCTCCAATGTCGCCCGGTTAGGCATGAATCGATCATCATCAAAGAAGGCCCAGGCTCGCTGCCTGTAAAGTTCCGAGTTCATTAAGAAATCCAACATTGACAGGCTTATCAACTTTCGATACAAGCCCGGTGTCTCGCGAGTTCTGGTACTCAGCTTGGTGTTGGGTATGGGTTCGACGAAACGGTTGGTGACCTCGACGGTGAAGGCTTTAAACCATGACCCAAGACGACGACAGCCACCAATCCCAGTATTGGCGACTTTGAGTGTACTGGAGACTAGGTCAAATCCGTGATGCGCCAGCGTGCTCGCGGCTTGGGCCTCGCTCTTGGTCAGACACACGGAGTATTCAGGGTTCCAGTGAGTGTCGTACCCATCGTATAGCCATGGGAATGAGTTACGCCGACCTCGTGCTCTGGCGTCGTTGCATCGAACAATCATGGCCCCGTAGAGTGACTCGAGGTAGTTGTGGACGCACAGCAGTGCCTCCTCCTCCCAGTGCGGCACATCACGAATGCCTCTAACCTCCCAGAGCCTCTTCCAATTCCAGGGCCAATACTGCCCGTGAGCCCATGTCGGGCGGTACACTTTGCAGAGAAGCTCGTACCTCAAAAAGGCCTGAAAGAACCTCTTCCGCTCCGCGTCGCTCAACCGGTCGACGTCGAAAATGCCAGTCTGGGTTGGTGAAAGGCTCGGGAGATGGCGGTACTGGCGAAAGGGGACACGAGCTATTGCCTTGGCTACGTAGTCTCCCATGAATATACGAAGTCGAATGCGTAGCCTGTCCAGGTCCTCTATGGCCTCTTGGTCGTGTGTCTCGAGAGGGTTGGAGAATTGCCTCCATGCCCACGCCTCGAGGTGACGACCAACCACCCTGTGGGTATAGACGGTGGTATCCAGGTTCGGGAAGGTCAGAACTGCCATGGCATCTTGCATGAGTCCATCGTCAAAGTCTTGTGATATAAACACCCCGGTAATGTAACCCCTGGACTGTGTATACTCATGGAGCATAGCGGGCGACGCCTTGAGCATCTGATAGAGGCCGTTTGTCTGGAGCTGGGTCAAGATTTGAACCCGAAGTTCAGCGGGAAGTGATGTGAATGGGTCCATTTCGTTTGGTATCCGGGAGTCAAGTCGTAGTCTCGGTTCTGTTGACGACTCCCGAATGTGTCAAGGTGTGATGCTCTTGGTGAAGATAGGATGACTTCTCAAAAGAATAATGCGATCAGTGTTTAGCTCAGATGTATTCAGGAGATCCTGCGACATCGATGTCCTGTTTCGAGCTCTGAAATAGTGTTCATGTATTTATAGGCGACATCAAAAGGTATATATAACCTCCTATGCAAGTCCATGTATGCATTCACAAATACAGAAAGTCCACTGCAGAACCAAAATACAAGCTTTCGGTAATGTAATGCCAGATCTTATGGCCATGTGCAAGCCGTGAAGATGACTTTGGTCGTAGCTACTGCTCAGCCCAGTTTGTTCAGCACTTCTTGGCACTGAAGGTGAGGATTAAATCGCACTCCGTATCCAACACCTAGTAGATCAGATTTATTGGACGTCAGATTGACTACTTGTACTATGCGTATGAGCTAAAGGCTTTACGACAGTACAACGTGTGCGACTTAGTATAGACAGTGAATCAATGCGACACAGATCCTTTCAACATCTGCAAAGTTTCTTGTTGCATAGAGGTTTACTAAAGTTCAATATACCCATATGGAAATACGTCAAGGGTTCGGCCATAAGCAAGGTTAGGGGGGAGATGCAACTCTAAAGCTTAAATCAAGGCGATGCGACATACAGAACAACAAGGGCATACTCATTCGGCGTTACGAGGTAAGTAGAGTTCTTACTGTGACGGGCTTTTCGTTTGAGCTTGACATAAGCTCGCCCAACTATCTCCATACCTATAGTCACTCTTACACCAGTACCCGGCTCAGAAGCCGTCGGGCAAGCAACGAGGAATAGTAACCGCCAAGGATCTCAACACTAGGTCGTGTACATATATGTACAAATGTCAATTTGCTCCTTGTTCCCCCATGTGTTAGAGCTAGAATGAGCTTCTAGTTGTCAACTCAGGGTAGGTAGAGACACTGCTTCTGCGGCTCCGGCCCCAGGTTGCCACAGTCTGCCTCTCCCAGAGCCCAGTAAGGCTACATTAGGCCTCATAATCGTACCACTCGATCCATGTCTTCTTTAAAATGATCTAGAATAGTTTCTTGGCTGCCGCAGGTGGGAACCCCACGCCCTCCACCAGACAATCCCCTACCCAACAGCCCGGACCGAACTGTGAGGTCCTGCACTCCGGTGGGCTAATTTATACAATGTCACATAATGAGTCTATTCCCCGAATCCTTCACATGTGACTATATCGAAGGATTCGGGGAATAGACGCTGGTTGGGGAAGCATGGTTCTGCCTCGCCAGATCATCTCAGGGGTGGGAGGCAGAGGCCAAAGTTGATTGATATGTTCTCTGATTGAGAGTTAAATAGCAGTCCACTAAACAAAATCACAGAGATTGTATATTACATCGGCTTACAACCTGTCGTAAACTAGTTGTTGAGAATCACACCGGACATCAACTTCTGGGTCAACCAACCGGAATCTAGCGCCGCCGATATCCGACTCATAGGCCACGCGAAACATGCCTTATTTTCTAATAATCACACTCTATCATTTCAGCCATTACCATTTAATCCATCAGAGCGGAGGCCTCAACCCGCCGCCAAGAACAACACTGGTAAAATCGCCGAGTCACCCCACGCAAGAACCCCAAGCGATATTTCAACAAGAAAGGCATTGGATAGTCCGTACGTCCGTACGAGAGCGGGATATGATTCCTTTTGTAAACCGGCTCATCAGCAGATCGGCCTTACGTTACACATACCCTGTCCCGTCACAACACCCTTGCATGCAGTAAGAACCTAGGAAAATCTTGCATGGATCGTTTGATATTCTGGTCAAGGTGTCGATGCTTTCGGAGCATGGGGTCGATGGGGTTTTCACTCTGGATTGGTCTCGTGATGGAGGTAATTTTATCCACTGGATGGTTGGCATATGCATCTAGAACGAATTGGATCTCTCTTGCTTTCAGGTTAACTAATCTTTTGAGAACCCAGTGGCAACTTACAGGGACAGAACGGACACTCGGATTAACTTATTACTATACCCGTCCAATTGTATCGTTGCAATGGTTCCTGAAAGCGGCAATATACGGACGAGACCCATCAACTCCCTGCTTAACCGTGCCTCTCGATCTCGAATCATTTAGCTACACTGCATACAAACTAGCTGATCCAGAAAATTTCTTGCACTAACTAATACTAGTATACGCAATAAGGGGATCCCTTTATTGCCATGTACGTACGTCACCTGTCTGAGGCGACTTTTCAGAGCATTGCCAGGCCATAATCCGTAGGGTTACCTGTTTAGGGAAAAACGATGCGATGAAGCACGAGCATGATTCATTCAAGACAAATTCTCCGGGGGATAAAAAAGAAAAAGAAAGAAAAAGTAACAGGGCTGTCAAATTCGGCGAACCATCCGAATGCTTCCGACCCCATGGTGGGAAGCGAAGAGAGGGATGTGGGGGGACCACTCTTTGATGGCGTGTCTAGGATTGATTATTTTCTGTTATCAATCAGGATCATTAGCTTTCCCGTCAAAGACATGGTCTTGATTCGCCTGCTAAACGACGACGCTCATCCGTTGTCCATTCCCGATGCTACGTATAGCCTAGATGACCAGGTCTTCTTCATGTTCTTCCCCCCCCCCCCACGCAACCTAACTCGGGCCACATCTTGGCAGGCCATTGTAGCATTGGTTTCCACATCTAAAGGCAACAGGATTCACATCGTGTTGCATTGGTGGGTTGAAAGGTTGTCGAGTATCCACCTCGAATCCATGGACCTTGTTCCTTTCAACCCCATCTCCGCGTGACCTACCAGTGGCCTCCGTTTCGAGTGGTTTTTAATAATTATTACTTGCGTATGCCAGTGCCGTATAGACTTGGCGGATATTTCTCAAGCCGAAGAACCCGATCAATTCACTTGTTAGTTATGTCCTTGGCTACTGTGAACTAACGCAACCAGGGGGAACAAGTAGTAAACCAACAGCGTATCCAGAAAAAAAGCCTCCTACATATGAACAATTCACTCTCACTGGCTCTCAAATAACGTTACAGAAGTGCCCTGGCCCAAAAAGGTCCGGCTTGGCGGGCCCCCATGTAGACTTGCGGAGTTGGTCTGAGCATCTTGAAAGGACCGATATCCACCGCTTGAGGGAAAAGGTCTTGCTTGCCACGAGGTACAGGCCTCGCTTCTTGACAATACCCCCAAAATGGCCGGCGTTAGCCAACACTGTAACCGATTTTGCCCCCAAGGAGTGACTCCTCGGGCCTGAAGCGCCACACGCGTGGGATGGGCGGGTAAATGGCGCCTCGCCTCGAAGGCGAGAGCCTCTTTTTTGAGCCTTGGCCTGATTGATCTTATCTTATCTTCCATCAACTGATGTAGACGAAGTTGAGGCAGCCACACACCCCCGGCACTTCTAGACGGCTCACAGAAGCTTGTGCCCCTTGACAAGTGCCAGGGCTCACCTTAAACTCACGACTCTGAGAAAACATTTCTCATCGTTGACCCGGGTAAAATATTCGTTTGAGATCGTAAGAGGCCGTCTCTATTAGCTTCAAAAGCATACATTGTTTCTCCAGAAACGCCAAGAAGAACCATTACAAAAAATGAAGAGGGAAAAAAAAGCAAGCGAGGAACGGTCATAAGCCGGGGTTGCCAGGGCCCTAACCATGCAAGCCAGAGGAGTAAAAGAAAAAAAAAAACCAAGCCACGAGAACGAGCGTCTTGGCAGAAGAGGGCGTCCTGATCATCAGAGGGTCCTAGAATACCCTGACTCGCGTTTAAGGAGGAACACACCTTTACCAATCGCTCGGGAAAGAAGGAGTCCAAGTTTGTTGTCACAGAAGACCATTCATTGCTTGGCTACTTTCAAGGATTCGCGTGGGATCAAGAGAGTTGTGTCCGATATATCAGCTTATCAGATCATCTGATAATGCAGAAAAGAGGATTGAGAGACAAAACGGCATCCTTGTGAGTCGATCCCTTTGAGGCGACCTCCTCCGATGAGGTGAATCCTTCCTTCAACTTATGGTAACGATCTACTCATGAGCTCCCTATACACGGTCCAATCAGACGCCATGGCTTTTCACTTTTCACGTCCGATTGCTATATCCCATGTCTGCATACCCACGCAACCCAACTCCACCTCGAAGCACGCCCCATGGATCCTACGATATGGCATCTCCATCTTATCCCACTCTCTCGTCCTCTAATTCTTTCCCTTCGTTCTCGTTCGGCGGTCCATCTTGGCATTAGTCCGACTTCCGGAACAGGCGACGGACATGTCCCGTCCCTTCTCTCTTCTGTCCAGGACAGGGTCAAACTGTAAGACGATCCCTGCCAGTATCCGGCAAGATGGCAACCGATCCCCAATTGACTGCTATACGGACGAAGAAGTCGGGTCATTGTGTATGTGAATGCAACGTTGTGTATAAAGCCGGATCGTCGCTCTCACTCTGCTCTCTCTCATTCTCCACGCCTGTCCTTTAGACCTCAGAGTGCCTCGGCCATCTAAAGCCCACTCTCTTTCCTCTCTCAAGCTCTTTTCAATTGAAACCCCTTTTGTTCAGCTCGCAGGTGTGCGAAAAACCGGCGCAACAATGGCCACCCAAATCACCCCGGCGCCAGTCGAGGAGCGCGACTATGAGAAACAGATCAACCCCGAGAACCAGGTGGTCAACGACTTTCCCGACAAGGACAAGGAGAGCGACTCGGAAGAAAGCGGCATCAAGCAAGATGGTGTCAAGGCCGTCGAGGCCGTTACCCAGATCTGGTCCCCAGCCATGATGTGGGCAGTCTTTGGCTTGTGAGTAGTAGCATTTGACATGAAACTTCGACTTCACCCAACTGACAGCATTTACTTAGCCTCTACATGGTTCATCTTGTCGATACTCTTCTTCAGGCCGTTCACGGCAGTCTTGTACCTTATGTCACCTCGTCCTTCAGCCAGCACGGTCTCCTCGCCGTCACCAGCGTCTTTGGTTCCATCATCGCCGGTGTGAGCAAGCTAGCCATCGCCAAGATCATCGATATCCGCGGCCGTAACGAGGGTTTCCTTCTCATGATCCTCATCATCATCGCCGGAATGATCATGAAGGCCGTCTGCAAGAACGTCGAGACGTACGCTGCCGGCCACACCTTTTACTGGGTCGGCCACGTCGGTCTCGGCTACATCATCGACGTTGTCCTCTCCGACATGACCTCCCTCCGCAACCGTATGATCATGTTTGGTCTCTACATGAGCCCCCGTCTCGCCTCTACCTTTGGAGGTCCCAAGATCGCCGAGCTCTTCCTGAAGCACTCGACCTACCGATGGGCCTTTGGCTCCTTCTGTATCATCCTGGTCTTCTTCTCCATCCCCGTGTCCGCCATCTTCATGTTCCACGAGATCAAGGCCAAGAAGATGGGTCTTCTCCCCGAGAAGAGCGGCCGCAGCCTCTGGGAGTCTACCAAGTTCTACGTCGTCGAGTTTGACGTTGTAGGCATGTTCCTCACCATCGCCGGTTTCTCCCTCATCCTGACACCCATGAACATTGCCACCCGAGCACCCAATGGCTGGGCTACCGACTACATCATTGCCATGATCGTCGTCGGTGTCGTCTGCCTTGCTGGTTTCGCTGCTTGGGAGAAGTGGTACGCCAAGGTGCCCTACATCCCCTTCAAGTTCCTCAAGAACAGGACCATTCTGGGCGCCTGTTGTCTCAGTGCCTTCCTCAACATGTCCATCTTCGCATGGGACACCTACTACTACTCTTACCTTCAGGTTGTCCACAGCCTTAGCGTCTCCCTCGCCGGTTACACTCTCAACGCCTTCTCCGTCACCTCGACGATTCTGGCGCCCTTCATCGGACTGTAAGTTTATACCGCCAATCGAAAAAAAAACATGTGTTCCTTACTAACAGCTCCTTAGTTTCCTTCGATGGTACGGTCGATACTACTGGCCCGCTGTCTCTGGTCTCCCCTGGTGTATCCTTGGAACTGCCCTCCTCATTCACTTCCGTCACCCAGGTGTTGAGGTCGGTTACCTCGTCATGTGCCAGGTGTTCCACGGTGTCTGCGGTGGTATCTGGGCCATGTGTGGACCCCTCGCTATCATGACTCAGGTCAATCACCAGGATATCGCTGTCGCCCTCGCCCTCTACTCCATGTTCGGTTCCATCGGCCAGGCCATCGGCTTCGGTATCTCTGGTGCCATCTGGACCAACGACCTCCCCAAGGAGATGTACAAGGCTCTTCCCGAGTCCGCCAAGAACCGGACCGCCGAGCTCTACGGCGACATGGTCAAGCAGATGGCCGACCCCGTCGGTACCCCTATCCGTGACGCCGTCATCCACGCCTACGGAGTCGTCCAGCGACAGATGATCATCGCTGGTTGCGCCTTCCTGCCCTTCATCATCATCTGCGTCCTGGTCTGGCACAACAAGCCCATCGATCGCAAGCAGACCAAGGGTAACGTTTTCTAAACGTGGCCATGAGTATCAGCTGTGCTGGATGAGAGACGTTGACGTCTTGACGGTCTTTATCACGCGGCCATGTTGCTATAAACCTTGAAAAGTACTATTTTGAGATATCACATACATAGTTGTTAAAACTTAATTCGATTCTTCATCACACTGTTGCCATGCCCGCTTTGTGCTCGCCAGATGATATGAGAGCAATGGGCCTGCTTCCATCTCATATCTTCAAGGATGACACAATGACATAAATTGACATAGTAGGAAAGTATACTTGTAATTATCAGTCTTTTCGGCTGGTGGTAACACACAGCTACCTGCTCGGCATCCCGTTTTGGGAGCAGCACACATGTCCGTCCGTTCAGGGGGCGATCTGACCAATATGGACATCCAAGACTTGGCGTTGTCACTGTTGCATACACCGATGGCTTTGCAAGGCTGAGACTCGGGGTGACCAACTGTCAAGACCGCTGTACCAGTGACCAAAAGAGAACGCTCTCTTAAGAGCCTTACGGGTAAAGGTACCTGATACCCTTGACACCAACGTGTCAATCCCACATGTATGACTTTCTCGCCTGTGCGTGATCATGCAAGGCACATTGTTGGGACAAATTGAAGTTGTTAATTGTATGCAGCCACCGAGGATTCAGGGCTGCCAATATCAAATCATCATCTTAACTCAGACATTGATTGGCCAGTGACTTCTCACATACTCGGCAATTTCCAACAGCAGAGCCCCAAAAGTGCAAAAGCCATCCCGTTCATCAGATGACCTCTCTGTCGTCGGCGCAAATGCGTTAAAAGAGGTTTCAACAGTTCCATCTCAAAAGCGTTCAAGAGAGACAAACTAATGCAATGCAGGAGATATCACTTTTGAGCGGTATACCAGGCGGTACAGCCCTGGCCGTATGAACACAACCAACAACAAGGCTTTGGGTAACATAATTGCGCATAACTCAACGGATGCCCGCGTCGTATTCTGACCTCGTGAGCTCGGCTTTCCCGCAGCCCGCTCAAGAATGACGCCTAACATGATACTCTTCAACTGCTGTGACACTCGAACTATTGCAATAGCGCCAAAGCAAGTCGAGTATCATCCTTGGCTCTCCTTTTTCCCGCCTCGGAAACATCATCCCCGAGGTGAAAGCACCTATGATCATCCCATACCTCGTCAAAGGTGCAAGCACCCGCGCTCACAAGATCCATTGCCCCCCTGGTTTGTGCGACCCCAATTCCCTCTCTCCGCCACGGCCACGTCGAAAGGGGAAAGGGCTCGTTGCACAAGTTAGCGAGTGGCTCAACAAAGTGCAACAAAGTGCATCAAGCAGGCTCGCTGCGAGCGACTCTACGTAATAGAAGCCGTAATGGTGGTGGAACCCGTTTTTGCCCTTGACGCAAAGTGATTCAACTCAAGCCAGAGGCAGATATTCATCTTCGATACGTGTGCCTAAAGTTGTGATATATCAGACTATATTATGGTCTCTTTTGTCATTCTACTTGTTATATAGAAGCGCCTTATTTCCAGTAGAAACTGCGGAGAATAGTTGCCTCTCCTCTCAAGGTTGGCACATCCAATCGGGGGTTGCATACTCCCAGACCCAACCTGGGATGATGTTTCGAAAACAGCTCACTGCAGACTTTAGCTCTAGCTCTAGGATCCCCAGTCGAAGGATTAGATGCCCATAGGTTGAATCGATAGTATTCCAGGGGCTAAAGAACGACGTTTGGCGACGTGTGTGTGTGTGTGTGTGTGGGCGTATGCGGGCGACGAAGATGCTGCTTCCCGCTAGTCTGTAGTCTAGGTCAGAAGCTCTTTGCTGATCCTTCGAGAGGAAAATACATAGAGCAAGACAATTCCCTACCTTTGGGGTTGGGAGTTTACCTCTAGGTCAGGAAGCGCTTCACGAGAGGATGCCCCTGAAGTCCGATCCAACGAGGCATACCATCTCTGTAACCACTCCAAGATCATCAAGATTCCCAAGATAACTCGTTCAAAATCACCGCGGCGCTCCCAATGGCCATGGACGAGTCACAGGGCAGCCCAAGGGCTGAGTTTGATCATCAGGGGGAAACATCATGCCTCCCTCCCTCAACACCAAAGGGCAATGACAACAACACTCATGCTTCTGGCCCACAACCCATCGGTCACACACTGTTTACTGAGCCGGAAACAAACTCCAACGAGAGTAAATTGATTCACAACAATCAGTCCACCCAAAATCCACCAGCAATGGCTCGATTTATGGCTGAATGTGATGGTCCCTGGACTGTTTTTGGCCAAACAGGCTACCCTACAGCAGAAGCATCATCTGATTTTGGCTCCAAAACCACCACCACCACCACAGTGGCCACTCAAGGCTCGGCAAGCGATCAAGGGAACGAAAGCTATCCAGGGCCGGAGGCCGGGAATGAGAAGGTCGGAAGTGAGGTCAAGTCTGTTTGTGATGGGACTCAACGCGTGGAGGACGAGGCTGGGGTTCATCCGTCTTGAGAGCGATGCTTAGCGTGTTGCTGAAGACCACATGTCTTAGATGGCGCAATTTGGACTATGTTTTGGGAATCGAGCAAGAAATATAAAGGGATGAATGGATGCAATGTGATCTCTAGGAATTCTAGGTGTGAAGGCAAAATAGTTACTACAGGTCGCTTGGCCTTACCAAACCACAGAACAAGTCAGTCGTGGCGGTTCACAACTATCTCGCCAAAACACCTCCAATATTGACGTATACTATCTCAATAATTGGCGAGTAATCATGGCCGGGACGTGATAGCCGGGTCGAGATATGATATTCAAGAGAGCATTCTTTAGGTCCTTGGCCTTTGGGCATGGACGTGGGTGATAAGCGCACCATTTGCCCAGCTGATGATACTTTAATTGATCTGGAACATACATTCTCAGCGTCCCTGAAATTAACTCACATTCTTTCTAAGTAGCACGGACTTTGCAGATGATCTTGGCTATTACTTGAACTTGAGAGAGCTTGAATAGCCAAGGGTGTCGATGAGGACTCGTGATGATGGGAGTCGTCCTCGACAATGGATGTTGGTTATTAGGTTCTCGCTTCCAGCTGGATGCAAGACATGGGATGAAGCCCCCCCACGTTTTGGCTGTAAGCAGCCTGTCCAAAAGAGCTGAGCTCTGATTTCCATGGGCAAGGAACGGGCGGCTGGATTCGAGCAGATCGTAAGCAGCTCGATGCTCCGCTCCGAAATAAAAGTGAGCCGTGTCGAGTCGTCGTCATTCTCCCCACTCTACCATTTTTTGCCAAGGGTATCCATATCCAGCACCTGCAGGCGGTCGAATGAATGTATTAAAGGTTAATCGTTGGCAGCCATTGATTTGATTGAGCTGGCGCATCCATCTCGTGTTGGCATCTCGCTGACCCAAGATGGCCAAGAGATGCCAATGTGACGTGACGTGACGATGAAGGGAGAGAGAGAGATTGTGAGCAAGATATGGACACCTTGGTAGGGTTGCAAGGCATGTGCTGATGACACTCTTCCGGTAACGGTAACAGTAGTGGTACTGAAGGTATCATCAGGGTTCACAGAGAGTGAGTGACGTGCAATTGATTCTTCTGGCGATATCGTGTTTCCCATGAGTGACTCTAGAGTGCCAATGCCAACCCAACTTTGTCGGAAATTGCGCCCTCAACCCAACCAATCATGCCCATCCTCTTCCTTGCTTGTGTGGAGCACTTTCAGGCACCTTGGGGGCGTGGACGGGACAAATGCCCGCTGACAGTCAGGGCACTCAGCAAGGGGTCATCCGCTGTGGCGCCCAAATAGGTCACTGAGCAGGCCTCGGAGCATCCACGATCAGCAGCTCTAGGGATGGGACCAAAGACAGTTAGACCATGAGTCTATATTCGTGCTCTATTTGCGGGCTGTTGGCAGCAGCCGGGACCCAAGGCTAATGTCGTTGTACGAGGTTTTTGCTCAAAAGCAAAAGCAGGGTGTGGTCAAGTTAGAGCCTGAGCGCTGGCTGCTCTGAATCCGAGACGCCAAGGGGGAAAAAAACTCTCAGTGAAACGACCAACATCGCTTAGATAAACAAAACAAAACAGAACAGAACAACAAAACAAAGAAGAAAGGGGCATGCATAAAGAGGCTGCTGAGTGATCTCCTCTGCATAAACCGGCACCTATAGGCTATTGGGACGGCGCAGCTCTTTTTCTGCCGTGTGCAGTCAGCTTTGTCCCCATCCAACGATATCCATCTGGTCCTCGATAGCTCCAAGAAGCGCCCCCGGCGCCACGAACCCGCTTGCCAAGTCCATGCCGGTGGCTTGGGTTTCTTGGGGATACACAGAGTGGAAGTACCGGAAGTCCATGCGGCCCTCAAATTGAAAGCGCCGGGATACCCGACTGATACTTGACGCCCTGGTCACGCCGCACACTTTTGGCTTCTCGTACCCGCCGGCTGGGCGCGTCCTTCCCGGCGAAGCTCGTCCAGTAAGAGGCCAGCTCTTGACGGGGAAAGTAACCCCCCCTCAAAAAAGTAGATCCGTTGATTCTTGGAAGGTGTCAGGTCTCATCGTCACGCTGGCTGACAGATTTGGATGGGCCAAGCAAGCAAGAGCAGGGAAAGCAGAAGCAAAAAGGATCAAGAAGCAGAAGCGAGGAAGAAACGGACAATTCCAAGCGTTTTCTGGCCACTCAAATTCCTGACTTGGCTTTATCTCCCCACCATTTGTGTCTCTGGCCTCCCTCTCTTTCTCTTGGGTTCATCTCTTGCACATTCCCCTCTCTGCCTCTGTTATCAACTCATAATCCATATCTCGCTCTCGCTCCCTCTCCCTCTCCCTCCACTCCGACCCTGTCCTCTTCCTGATCCTGATCCTTTTCCCGTGTTCTGGTAAAAGAAGACGAACCCGCTCTGGTCCCGCCTTCACCCCCAACCCTGGCCGTTGCCGTTGTCACTCTCAAGTCAAAAGCGGCAGTCACAAGTTGCCCGCGACCCGACTCTCCCGCTCCGCTCGCTCAGCTCTTTTTCCTACCTAATATTTGGGCCTCGTCTCGTCTCTTGACCCAATTTTTCCCCGGTCTTCCGAGTCGCTCGCTACGTACCTTTTTCTTCCCTTCCATTCAGCTTGCGTGCACTTGCACTTGCACCTGCATTCATCGATTCGCATCCTCCGTGTTTCGTCTACCGCTCGCCCTTTGTTCTTCCGACCAACCAACCATCGACCGTGTCGTCAACCACCGACCGACCGACCGACTAGAGTCACGCGCTCTTTCACTCTACCTACGACCTGACCTATTGCTTTCCGGTCCCGTCCTGTCCGGGCTGTCCTGTCGATCTTCTGGAAGGCTGAAAGAACGAGAGAGGTTGGGAATAGGCCAAGCACCATCACGATTTTCAAGTGGCTTGGGTGACGACACGACTTGGTCAATAGCGCATTTGCAGGCCTCCACTGCCTTGGCTTTTTCCGACTGACAACACACAACACCACCGCTGCTCCCATCGCTCTCTGCCAACTTTCGATCGACAACTCCTGGGCTTTTCCTTGTCCTCGACATCGTCTCTTCGTCACTCTTTCTTTCGTTTGACTCTGGGATCACAACCCAACCGCTGTCAAGATGGGTACGTCTCCGTGAATCACCCTATCACAATCCCCTCATACTAACATCCAATAATTCTAGCTGCCAACGAGAACAGCGCTCCCGAAACTACTATCGTTCCTTTTGCTGACCGAAAGGTCCTTCCTGCTTGCGCCGTCTCTTGTGGTGCTCTTTACGATGCCAACGGCGCCTGTGTTCCTCCCATCATCGCCGTTGATGCCGGGCCGAGTGCTTACACACAGTGTTTCTGTCTCGATACCCGAGTCGCTGCATTCTCTACCGCAACCAAGGGTCCCTGCGATGACGCCTGTACCAACGATCCTAACGGCCTCTCCTCAATCGCCGCATGGTTCCGCGATATTTGTACAGTCGACTCCAACGCCAACAATGGAAATGGAAATGGAAACGGTCAGGTCTCCTCAAAGACGACGACAACCGATGGATCCAGCTCGACTGGTGGTAGCAAATCGTCCGCCAACACCGGCGGCGGCGGTGATTGGTATGTTACTCGTTGATGAGACGATTGGTATATACCTAACTAGGTCTTGCAGGATTTCGAACCACTGGCAGTGGGTGATTATGCTTGTCATTCTTGTTGTCGGCATTGCTGGAATTTGGATCGGTGCTTGCATTTGGCGCCGCCGTTACCTCCGCAAGAAGGACCGTCAGTCCTCCCTCGGCCAGAAGCACTCCGGCTCAGCATCTCGACCATCCTGGGGCCCCGGCATCGAAGCCTCCGAGTCTGGCGGCATGCCCTACAACACCGGCTACGACTCAAACCGAGATTCAAACGGCATGATGCTCCCCGGCGCTGCTGCCGCCGTTGTTGAGGAGAAGCCCAAAAAGGAGAAGAAGCGATGGATCGTCCGTGACCGAACATAGGTTCAGTGCTCGATCTTGCGCCACGTCTCGTTTCTTTTTTTTTTTTTTCTTTTCACGACTCTCCTTACCAACGTCCGATCCGAAACAGCAACATCCTGTGCATCTCACGATATAAACCGTGCATTTATCTATACGGCCGTACTTTCCGACATCCTCGATTACCTATGATTTGACCAGTTGGGGATAATACCCAGCACTTTATGGAAGGGGAGGAAACACAAGTCACACCCGGCAAGACACGACCAGTTGTCTCGAATCGCGTAACCAACCCTGAGACAGGGCCAGAGCATGACTTGTGGTTGCATCCTCTACTTCCCTTTGTGGCACTTGAGCCACGCCTACTTGTTTTTGACATTGTCTTTGTTTGCTTTTCGGTGGCGTTCCAGTGTCTTTGGATATCCGGCGTTGCTAGGAGAGGCGCTGCCCGGTGGTTTTTTTGGTGGCCGCCACCACGAAAACCACTCCACACGCTTTGAAAAGGCGTGGTTGGAATGTAGGGCTTGGCACCATGGGGAAAATGATTTGTCTTGTTTTTTATTTAAGCCGACATAACGGAAGTTGCTTGTGGACATTGGTGCCGCATTTTGATGGCCTCTCAGGTTCGAGGGCAAGGGGCATGGGAGTCTATCCTTGATATACATACAATCCTACTATTTTCAAGCCGTTAATTACGCTATCCCTGGCCAGTGAAGAACTAAACCTCTAGCTGCGCTATTACGGGAATAAGGCATTAATGAAACCTTTAGCGTTCTCATGGAATCGATCTGGATCTTGACATTAGCGCCTCAGAGATCATGGCTTGAAGCAAAATACGCAATCACCAGCAGCAACCGAACGCCTGGTAACCAAGTGATGGTGGCTAAAAAATACTTGTCATTAACCTGATCTAGGAGAATACTCGTAATGCAAAAATGCAGAGTCCGTCGTCGTGTGCTCATATCCATGTCCATGCCCATGCCCATGCCCAAGGTGTCGTCATATCCTTCTCTTGTAACCCTCTTATCTATCCTATCCCTATCCCTCCCTACTTTTGCTCCTCCACAGCGTCCATGTACAAGTCGATAAGACATCCAGCTGACCAAGCTTGTGTGGGGCTCTGCACGAGTGTTAGCATGAGATCGACATGTTGATCCTGAATATAAGAACTTGAACGTACCGAGTCTGGACAGTATTCTCCATTCTTCTGGGTCAGCTCCTGGAGGCCGGCCCAAGGACTCTCCCGGATCATCTTCTTGCACCCACTCAGGCGCCGAGTAACCTGCTGGAAAGCCTCAGTGCGGCCCTCAGGCGTCGTCCGCCTCTTGAGGTCAAACTTGAGTAGAGCACGAAGGAAGAAGCCAGTAGGCCATATCCACTCGGGTCCCTGGTGGTAGTTTCGTCCCTTACTCGTGGCAAAGTCGTCACTGTCCTCGCTGTTGATGTAGTATGGGCGGTAGTTGAGGTCTGCGGGATCCAATGTGGCCATTCCTTGAGGGCCGCGGAGGACCTCGTCAGCGAGGCATAGAGCGTGCATGGCATGGTCGGGATCAAACAGGTCAGGCGCCGTGGTCATGGCAATGGCAAAGTTGGGGCGCAGTTGATAGTCCTCATACTCCTTGCCCGACTTGTAGAGGTCCTTGTAGACTCCGCGGCGGTTGACGATGGGGGTGTTGACGTCGTATTTGGAATCATCTTCAGGTGACAGGGGCACATAGTAGCATCGTTCAAAGTTGGCCTTGACCAATCCTGCCCAGTCAGCCAACGAGATGGAGCTACCATCCGACTTGTCGACACTGCCATATGCGTACTGGCCCTTCTCGTGGAGTCCAGCCAGCCAGTTGAGAGTGCTGTAGAGCATTCCTGTGATTTCAATAGCAGCGCCATCACGAGGAGTTCCGGGAACGCCCTTGGAACCAGCACGCTCGCTTTCACCCATCTTGTCCATCCATGTGCCGCAGTTGAACTGATTGCCTCCAAAGATGATACCGGTCTCCCAGTCGACCTTGATGTCCTGGTTGAAGCCCTCATCCTTCATTTGAGAATCGATTTGAGGACCGGCATTGGCTTCTCGGTACTTCATACCTGAAGCATGTCTTTGAAGTGCCTCCTGGATGACCTCTTCGATGGTGCTCTCCTTTGAATACGCCCTCGAGTCATCGGTGGGGAACCAAGTGTCATCGTAAGGCAAGAAGCGACGCTTGACCTTGGTCTTGAAGATGCTGACACCATCAGGGGCAAATCGTGTGTAGTCTTGGATGCACTGGAGGAAGAACCAGATGGAATCTCGAGAGTTGTACCGAGGCGCATCACCGCTGCTAAGGAGATTGGGGATCATGCCATGCTTCAGCACGCTTGCAAAAGCCAGGATGTGCTCCTTGGCATCATCGAAACGGCCGGTGCCGATGAGGAGACCACGGAGAGAGATGAAGACGTCTCGTCCCCAGCATCTTGCCCATTCCACAGCAAAGTGAGGGAGGCCAGCAGCAAGAGAAGGTACCAGCTTGTTAGGCCATAGAGATGCCGACTTGACATATCCAACCTGCTGGACACTAACCATGGCTAGACTCTGCAAGAACCATTGTCCATCTCTCACACTTGCGTTCATGAGCTCCAGGGACCTGTCCCAGCTGGCCATGTAGGCAGTGCGCAGGACAAGGCCAAAGTAACGAGGGAGCAGGAAGCTCGGGATCTTCCGGATAGCATCGAACCGCTCCTTCAGCCACGTTAAAGGCTGTGCAAGGGCCTCGTTTCCGGGAATGGCACTGATTCTTCCCAGTCGCTTCAGGATGTAGTCCAATGCCCACTGGCCGTCACGAAGGTTCTGACACAGCGGATGAGCCAGGTTGTTGTCTCGGATAATGTCCTTGAGAAGACTCCACCATCCCTGAAGACCGGCGTAGACGAGCTTTCCATGTCCGGGGATATCGTATACACCATCCCGGCCATCGCTCTCGGCTCGCTCTTCAGCCTCGCATCGGTACATAAGGTAGTTGAGATCAGACAGGCTGAGCTCATTCCATGCGGCCTTGGCTCCCGAAGTGACATAGTTGTCCAGACCCGAGGAGTGCTCCGCCGCTGGGATCCATGTCTCAAAGAGTGCAATACTTCCCGGAGGGAACTTGTCGCGCACCGTGATGATGGTGTCATCACCCTTGATCTCCATCCGAATTCCTGGCAGGTCCTTGACTCGGCTGGGTAGGCCACGCAGGTGCTTCTTGTCCTCGAGGATTCGCTTGGTTGTCTCTTCGCTGGCGTCAACCTCAAGCATCCAGCTACCAAGGTGGCGGGCTTTGGTGCCAGTGAGATGTACGGCGCTAAAAGCACCGTTGCCATTACCGTAGCCGGGGAATGCGGTGTGAGCAATCAGGAAGTAACCCTTTCGAGACTCGGGGTGGACTCGGTGGACGGTGATGTACTGGTCCTCATGGTGAATATGAGTCTCGTCATAACCGTCCTTGCCCATCAGAGTGTGAATCTGGTTGAGCAACTTCTTGACACCGCCAATGCCATCCTCACCGCCTCCAATCTTAATAGGCTTTGGTCCAGACGATGCTGATGTGTAGAGGCGAGTCTCATTCACTAGATCCACGAGCTTTGGGTAGATCTCGTCATAGCCCATAACACTGCCAGTGGCACTTGAGCACATGCAGACAAGGGCTGCGTTGGGCAGGGTATCTCGAGCATCACGTTTCTGAGCTGGTGTCTCATTGTCGTGGGTGCAGTCCATGAATAAGGCATGTACTGGGCTTGGCTTAACTGTTCGGACGATCTCTCTGGAGAAGGGTCCAGAACCGTTGCTGTCACTGGCCTTCGGGCTCGTAGGACTTCCCGAAGGCGTGCGAACGTCAGACTTGGAGACCTCGTCAACCTCAAAGCTGCCAATAGGCCGGCCACCGTGCTTGTGCACAAGACGGCTGAGCTCGCCCGTGCTCCACGCCTGCATAGCTTCACGGATAAGCGAGCTGAGGCCGAGACGCTTCACAAAGACATAGTCCATCTCCTCAGACCCAGTAAACAGCTCGGCGACTACATATAGATCTGGTCGCACCCGGCGGGCCTCGTCCAGGATGTGCTCGGCGACATGGATAGGGGTAGAGTGGCAGTTGTCAATGCGAAGACCAGCAAAGTACTTGGCCAGCATGCGAGCATACTTGGTCATATGCTCCCATAGCCAGGGGTTATCTTCAGGACTAGAGCCATATCGCAACTTGACGCAATCGCCCCAGACAATAACTTCTCGGCGAAGGTAGACTCGCGAAGCAGGGCCCGCATTATCAATGAGCGCGTTGCCACCCCAAACCCATCCATTGTTGACCAAGGCAGTATCTTCGGGCTTGTGCTTGGATGTTGTAGCATTGGCAGGGAGTCGAGTAAAGTATGTCTCGATCAGGGGGTTGGCCTCGTTGATGGGACCCAGCTTGGGGCCGTGATCGTCAAGTCGGACATATTTTATCCTGTTAAAGATTTGCTGAAGGATATCATCCACCTCGGAGTCATACTCCTTGTAAAAGTCCACGTTGAGGATATCCAGGATTTCGACAATCTTGGCTCTTGCTATGGCATCATCAGGAGACTCTAAAACAGAGGACAAGAAGCTTGCAGCGACATCTGGCTTGACTCTCCTGCGGAAACGTTCTCCCATGCGATCTGTGCCAGCCAAACCGAACTCTCTCATAAAGGTGACCTGGTCCTTGACCGGCGCCGCCTTGACCTTTTGCAGCTGCTTCTCAAACTCGGCCGAGTCTTCGGGGTTGTGTAGGCTTCCCTTGGAGAGAGCTTCGACCGTCGCATCGGCGTCTCGGTCGACATCGAGGGCGTAGTATTCCCATAGTCGAATCTTGGCAATGACCTCCGTCTTGATTGCGTTCATGATCAGAAGTAGATCGTCACTGGACTTGATTTCAGTTGGCAACCCGAGCTTCTCCAAGTTCTCACTAAGCTCCAGGAGCTTTGTGTCAAGCTGATACGCAGACTCCAGCCAGGGGGCCGTAGTAAGGTTGTAGCCGGCCTCGGGGTGCTCCTCTAGCCACTTGGTGTTGTTTGCCGTGTGGTTGAGCACAATGTCGGTCAAGCTGAGAAGGGAATGGTTCTGTTCGAGACTGGCCACCATCTTCTGGACATCCTCCTCGCCCTTGGGGAAACAAGCAGGGTCCCAACCAAGCTGGTCGTACAAGCTGTAGGGCGAGTTTGACTCTCCGCGCACCTGCAGAGGAGTGAAGTGAATCATGTTGTAGCCGCGATCGCTAATGCCGCCGAGGTGACGCTCCCAGTCGTTGGGATATTTGCCCATGAACTTGCTGATAACTGAGAAGATTGATAGGGCGGGCAGCGGCAACGGCCGGCCGTCAAGCTTGAGTCTGGGCGCAACATCGATGTAGTAGAGAGGGGTCTTCTTGAGGCTCTCCTTCTGGTCAGAGCTATCTTCTAGCTCCTTCTTGAGGTCGGGGAGCTCGGCGTAGGTGGTGTAAAAAGCATAGGCTCCTGGCTGGTGAATGGGAATGGAGATTTCGAGTGTGCGATTGAAGTCTGGCGTGAGCCTGAGTTGCGACATAGGTCAGATATTGTCATGCTGCAATTGTTTTATACTCCTGGAGAAGCCCTAGAGTGTTGCAAACAACTCAATTGGTCCTGGAAGCTCAAATAAACTTACTTGTACTCGCGGAATCTGTCGCGACGAAATTCCTGACCCTCGTCGGGGATGTTGACCCAGAGGCTACCATGACGACAAATGGATGATGTACCCTCGATAGCAAAGCGTATCGTGATAGCATCATTGGACCTTGGAGCCAGATAGATGTACTCGCCCGGTACCTGAGGCGAGCCATCGTCGTTGAGCGGCAGCAGATAGACCTCGTTGGACGTCATGGTGTGCGGTGGGCTCATGATGAGAGGAGAGAAGGGCGGGCGCTGCGTGCCCCGCGGAACGACGAAGTACCTTCTTGGAGACGAGACGGGATGGAGCTCGAGCACCCACTGCAGCTGCAACCACAGCCAAGGAACCGCGTAGCGCAGGTAGTGAGTGAGTGGAGCAAATGATGGCTAACGGTTCGTGTCGGCGGGGAGCTTGAAGCACTCTGCTTGGGTCGTTTTTAGTGGGCTCGCCTGTGCTTTGGTCCAGGGATCTGGGATCTCGGGCGGGATCGACAGATTGGCTGATGAGTAGGAGATGTGCCAGAGATAAGGCGATGTAGGGAGGTGAGGGGCTGGAATCGCCGATGGGATAAGCCAGAAGAGGGATGATGAGGAAAAGAAGGAGGGAGAAAAAGAAGGTGTGAGGATTGGATGGATGGAAAGGATTAGGTAGTCCGAGCGAGTAGGAGAGGATGGGACTTAGGTAGCCACAGCGGGATGGAGGATATGGCTGTGGTTGACGAGGTGAAGGACGGACAGAGACAACACCAAAAAGTATGCTACACAAGAGGAAGAGAAGAGAAAAGAGGAAAAGAAAAAGCCAAAAATTCAGCTCGTCAACATCAAGCCATTTCTCTATAACCGAATCTGGGCGGGCAACTTAGTATCAGGTAGTAGCAGTACCTAGTAAGCATCAACACCCGTCTGTCTGTGTTACCTCCCGTCCTCTCCGTTCAGTCTGGGCGGTCAACACGAGTGAGCCAAGGTCAACCAAGTTTCCTGCCTTTCGAATCATCACAAACACGGCCAAGCAGGGGCATTCGTTCCCAAGCTACGCTACGAGACGAGGCTGGAGCAAAGCAAGCCCAATACAAAAATTCACGCATGGCCAGTGGACGAGAATGAATTGAGTTTTTTTTTTCCTCATCTTCTTCTTTTCTTTGTTTGGTCGCGAAGAGATGAGCCGAGACGTGCCAAGCTTGATGCTCTTGGTTTAGCTCGAAGCAACCACCATGAACGAGCAACTGCAGAGTAAGCGGGACAGCGGCCGACAAAAGACGGACTAGCCTTGAAATGGTTACGAGTCGAGCTCAAGTCCAAGCGTCGCCAGGGGGAAGCTTCGCAAACAATGCCCATGAGTGAGGGGAAGCTTTCCGGGTGCGGCTGTTGTGAGGAGTAGTGGTTCTTGGCTTTTTGTCTCGGTGACCGCTTCTAGCATGCGTTTTGTTGGTGGTTTAGGGATCATGAGAGTGTTGTCTTCCTTCATGATTCGATTTTGTGACCAAGTCATGAAAAATCTGCCAACCTCCTTCACATGCTCCAAACCTGGTTTTGTCAGGAATTACGTCATTGAAGCGCAATGTAGGTTCCCCAATAATTTCCATCTGCGGGCATGAGTTAGCGCCTCATCCACGGATCCATCCTGGAACCCGACTCTCCGGCGGGGCGCGCTACAAGATCAGTGGACTCTAGGGCAGAGCTTGGGGCTTGAGACTGTGTAAGCAGGACTCAAGAATATTATTCATAAGGAGGTGAATTTTGCATTCAAAGGTATCCATCTTAGATAGGAGTTGAAGTAATCGAGTTCCACGAGCTCTTCGATATATTCAACCTATACCTACCTGGCACCACAGCTGTATGCACCTTGGTGGTTCTACAGCCCGTTTCTGCGTCCACCCGTCGATCAGAACAAGACCTTAAGTCTAGAACGGTCCTTGTGCCGATCCTTTAAGATAGTCGAGGCACGGGAATTCAGCTGGTGAGCGGATACTTAGGAGATGGCGGTTTGAGGTGCACTCTTGACTGTGTAGTTGTAGCAGGATGATAAAACCAGGAGATGGCAATGTATATGAAATATGTCTGTCTAATGAATAAGGGTTCTATGAAATTTTCTGTTCCAACTTGAATAATTCAGTATCTCCCCTGTCTCTCTACCCCAATAAACCTCCCCTCACCACCCACGCTCCTTCATCCACATCACCCATCGTTTTACCCACCGCTTGTTCCACTTTCTGCTCAGTAAGCTCCTCCACTTCCATCATCCATCAAAACCGCTTCTTTGTAAGAAACAGCGATGAAACAGTCAGCAGCGCACCCGCAGCGATCACCATGACCCAAATCTCCGAGATGGTCTTGACCAGCACGTCCAGGCACCGCCGCCTGAGTTCAGGACTGATGGTGGCTAGAATCTTGCTCTGCGAACCCGCGATAGCCGCCCGGATCTCCTCTGTCGAGAACCCTTGACCCTGGAGTACCTTGTTCATGCCATTGAATGCACGGCTTTGGAAGATGGAGCTTGCGATTGCTAGGCCTAGCATTTGGCTCTTGCCCTGGGAGATGTTGAGGAATTGGATCGACTCGGCGAGTCGGTCTGGCTTGACGATTCGCGCAGCTACCGCATAGCTCGCTTGACTGGTCGTTAGACCGAAGCCTAGCAGTGCTGAGAAGCCGTACGTGTAGCTCGCGGGCGAGTCGGCCTTGATGGTGTACATGGCTGCGCCGCCGGCTGTGAGCAAAAGGCCAGAGATCAAGTACCAGACCATATGGTAGCCGGTACGAGGCATGGCATATCCGCAGAAGAGGATGGCCGAGATATAAAAGAAGATGAAGGGGAGAAGTCGGACCGCCGCCTCAGTTCCCGAGTCGCCGTGGACAAAGAGAAAGTAAAGCGGGATGTAATACACGGCCACAAACAGACCAGCTCCACCACACGCAATGGCGATGTACAGGATTATCATCTGGGGATTGGCGAGGAAGTCGCAGGGGAAGAGTCGATCGATCTTGTTGGTGAAGACGGTATAGTACTGTGTGATGGCGAACGCAGCGACGAAAACAACGAAGAGCACAACGCAGGTGATGAACCGACCATCATCCCAAGCCCACTCAGGACCGCCAAAGGTGAAGGCGAGAACGAAGCAGACATATATACCCGTGTTGAGGGTAATTCCGAGCCAGTCAAGCTTCTTGAGCTTCTCGACAAAGGTTGTGTCGGGCTGCTGAGGCAACGAAGGCAGGGCGAAGAGGTAGATGGGCGAAGTTACAGCAAAGATGACCAGGTTGAGATAGAACGCCTACAGTTGGTCAGCCAATGTCTCTCAAGCAAGTTCGAGTTGTTGAATCGAGTTTGGCTTACCCATCTCCAAGTTGCAGCGCTGTCAGACAATAGACCTCCAACAACTGGTCCAAGAATACAGCCTCCTCCATAGACGAAACCTTCAAAGGCGATATAGAATGCCGCCTCTCGAGGACTAGCAGTCGAAGACACCAAATTCAATGTTCTACACGAGTTAGCAATCGGTTTCACCTCACAGATATCCCCTGAATCTTACCCAAGATACATGCCCGCACCGCCAGCGCCAGCCCAGACACGTCCAACGATCATGGCACCCATAGAAGGAGCAGCACCACAAAGAGCACTAGCTGCTGAGAACATGACAAGAGACGCGATGTAAAGGTACTTTGTGTCAAAGATACCGTACGCCTTGCCGAGGGGAAGAATGGCAACTGTGGCTCCCAGTCCGAAACCCACGCCGAGCCACCCAAGCTTTGTGACATTGTCAAATGTCTCGGACACTGCAGCCTGAATATCCGCAGCGATAGTGGTGTCGAGTCCGTAGAGGAAGTTTGCTGAGAAGATGGCGACGCATACGAGGAACCAACGGAAGCCCCTGATGGTTCTCTCCTGCTGAGGTTCCTTGGGCTCTGAGGTCGTGGGACTGTTTTCGTCCGAGGATTCGTTTCGGAGAGTTGGAGCACTTGAAGAAGGGTCATCTTGCTTCTCCGTGTCTGCTTGGCTCATGCCAGGGGCATTGTGAGTGATAATGGGACTCATAGCGAGCGATATAAAGGTGTTCTTAGTGAACAAAGCTTGGAACTGCTGCTGAAACAAGACATCTTGGTAACAGCGAACAGACAGTATTTATCTACAGAATCCTCCTGGTCAACGCGACTGAATTTCCACAATCCTCATCTTCCCAAAGGAGTTCAACTCCAGAACTCCTCGATTCCGGCCAAAGCTGTAAGAGAGGCTGGCCGAAATTCCGTAATTCTGACCAATCAGACGCGACGGAATCGCGGAGACTTTTGGGTCCACCAACTACCTAAGGTACGGAATCCAAGATATATCCGCAATCTCCGCCCAGCTTCAACGTCCTTGCAACTCACTGCTTTCCAATCTTTTTTTTTTTGTTAAAAAAAAAAAAAGACCCATAGAATCTTGTTTCTTATTTGTAATGCTCCCTTTGTTATCTCTGGGGTCGCATAATGGGGAGGGTAGGGCTGAAATTTGTTCACCTACGCTCTCGAAACCGTCTAGGAAGCAAGTCTCCAGGGCCTGCGATCATTGCCGTTCGAGACGGGTGAAGTGCGATCATGGGAAACCGTGTAGGCCTTGTCGGCAGAAGGGGTTGCAGTGTAATAGCAGGGGGAGGTTTAATGATGAAGCTCGAACTCTTCCCCAGGCGTTGCAGTGAGTTTACCATGTTGAGTGGTGGGGTTTTTACTAACACGGTTATCTGTTCAGGGAAATAGAGAGACTTAGACGTCGAGTCGAAGAATTAGAATCTCAACTAGAGGAAGCGCGCCGTCATGTTGCGTCGCTACCTTCAGGCATTCCGACTCCCACTCACTCAACTCCTTCAACCGAACATCAACTACAATCCTCACCCTCAAGCCAAACACCAACGCCCTCGCCCCCAAAAAGACAATGGGAGGGTATCTACACAGCATCTGGTCGCTCCGAACAAACATCATACTATGGCCCATCCTCATCCCACTACTTCATCGGCCGCATCGGCTCCTTTCTCAGCAAAGCCCTCCACCAGCCGCTCCCACACAGGTGCATGGAACCAAAGGGCATGAATAGGAGACTCGACGACCCCACGAGCCAGGAAGACGTCATCTCTCGAACAGATCGTCGAACTGAGGTTCCTAAACCATCCATGTCTCGCATGCAGGAGGAGTACTTTCTCAACCTGTTTTGGGAATCGCACCACGCCAACATACCCATCATCCAAGAAGGCGAATTTCGAAAGCTTCATGACTCATTATGGAGCGTCTCTGGTTCTTATCGCAAGCCATCTGCTCTGGTGGACATCATCCTCGCCATCTCGATGCAGTACGGCTGCTCATTCCTACTCCGAGGCTCTGGGGCCAACAGCCGCGACCAAGATGATGCTAGCATCGCAGGGAGATGGTACTACCGAAGATGCCAAACACTCCTCGCCTCAGAATTGGAAAGCCCCTCGGTTACAACGCTGCAGTGTCACCTCTTCTCCGTGGTATATCTCTGCTGCGCATCATTCCAGAACATGGCACATTCAACCCTCGCGGCCGCCATGTCCATAGCACAAACCCTCGGCTTACATCTCGAACCGCCAGAGTCAATGCCAAAGGCCGAGAAAGAGCTTCGAAAGAGACTCTGGTGGGCAACCTTTATAAACGATTCCAAGACCTCTATGAAAGTCGGCAGACCACTCTCGATACAAAGGTCTCAAATCACAGTCTCCCCTATCAGCGACGATGAAGAAGCTGCATCCTTTTTCGGCTCGAGCCTTGGATCTTATGATGGAGTGACGTGGCTCACATACGCTGCTCAGAATCAGAAACTCATCATTGCCTCGACAGATATCCACAATGCTTTTTACGAGAGATGCTCTGAAATTCTCGGACAAAGTAGCCACTCGACGCCTTACAAGGACCCCAAGAGCCTCGAATCCTGCGCCGAGTTTCTTACTAGCCAGCTACCTACTCTCCAAACCTGGGCTGACCAAGTCCCCTCTGGCATGAGACTTCAACGTCGTGACTCGGGCTCCCCCTTTTCCACCGATCGAACCCCCATCCTCATTGACTCCTGTGCACCGCTCTGGCTCCAACGTCACCGAATCTGCCTCGAACTCATCTACCACACTCTCCAATCTAACCTCCACCGTCCATTCATAAACTTTGCCCCACCACCCGGAACATACACACCCACAACAGAGCGCCACGCAGTGACCTGTGCAAACCACGCAGCGGCATACACCCACATCCTACACCAGACTCTTCAAGAAACAGACATAATGAACGGCTGGCAAGAATTCTTCATATGGCAGTGGAATGCTACAGTCAACATGATCGGCTTTGTGCTCGCGTGTCCCATCAACGCCGCGACGAGCAGCGTCCGGAGAGCCATCGACAAGGCCGTCGAGGTCTTTGAGGTTTTCGGTAGCGATTTTGCCATTGCTGCGAGTGCGGCAAGTGTAACAAAAAATCTCACGACAAAGGCTGATTTATTAATGGACCAATTACGCAGCGGCATTACTGCTGGTGCTGAGACGGGGGTTGTAGATGGAGTGGCGGCAGTGACAATAGGGGACAGGGAGGGCTTCGGGACTGGACAGACGGGTGAAGAAGGACTGATGGAATTCATGGATTGGGCTTTGACTGTGGATTCTTTCAACAACTTTGAGGAGTTGTTTGCTGATGTGAATAAGTCAACGGACTTTTGGGGGGTCTAGTCCAATACCTCGCCAGTACTCTCCCTTTTTAATCTAGTACGAGCAAATAGAACTTTCATAAACACCATGATAACCAGTAACTTAGCCTATCAGAGATGTAATCACATCAATATCATAAACCAAACCCAAGTTCATCGCTCTAAATCACAATTCATTCCGAATTCGCCTGCCTGATACTATGAGTAAACCCACTGTAAACTACCCTATCTGAGCCATACCAACGCCGCTCCATATTGACCGTACCGTCCAACCTAGGTTGTCTCCCAGTCCTATCCCATAATTCTGATATCTCAAGAGTCTTGGACAAGGTTAGGAATATCATCCACCTTGGCCTGGCCATTCAAGATGGCGTACACTGCGGTGAATAGGGGGTACTCCGACTCCAATCCTCTCGCCTTCAAAAAGCTGTTGACCTCCTCTGCCGTCGTGGTACCCTGGATCTTCTGTCCATTGAGCTCTTGCTTCTCGACTTCTTGCACCGAAATGCCCCTCTCCACGGACATCTTGGCACAGCGGAAGTTACGACCACCGGAACACGAGGTAATCAAATCAGCAACACCAGCCGATGACTCTGTAAAGGTGGCAGTATGCACAGTCTCCCCGAAGAATTCCTTGCCAAACTTGACCATCTCCATGAGACCAACACGCATGATGGCAGCCTTGGCGTTGTCACCCCAGCCACGACCATCGACGAAACCAGCTGCGAGGGCGACCACGTTCTTCAACGCACCACTCAAGGACACACCAGCAACGTCAGACACCATCTGGACGTGGAAATAATG
This sequence comes from Fusarium sp. NRRL 66088, assembly GCA_013186415.1. Classification (NCBI taxonomy): domain Eukaryota; kingdom Fungi; phylum Ascomycota; class Sordariomycetes; order Hypocreales; family Nectriaceae; genus Fusarium; species Fusarium sp. NRRL 66088. Next base: position 70,705 of record JABCKD010000085.1, read on the forward strand.
TCGGTGGAACAGGGAGCGGAAGCAGTCCTGATCCAGAGGAGGGTAATCGGCGGGCATAGCGGTCAGCTTGGTCTTGGAGGTTCGGCCACGGACATCCTTGTGGCGGATCTCAGGAAGCTCGCCAATTGTAGGGTTGGGGCTTCCGTTTCGAGGCGATGGAGCTCTGCTATTGTCCAAAGCCGGCGGGTCATAAGCAATGGTCGTCTCCGACCACTTCTCCTCGGCAATCTCACGGGCCAAGTTAGCACCACTAAGCGCACCACAGTAGATACCGAGGCCGTCGCCAATCCACTCGCTAAACAGGCTCACACCGTCATCGGTGACGTTGACACCCTTGATACAGCTGATACCACGGGCGAAGGGCAGGATGTGCCCGTTGATCTGCTTGCAAACATTTGCAATAAACTGGTGGGGCAAGTTGAAGACGAGAATGGTGGAGTCCTTGACGGCGGCGTGAATATCAGGGTTGGCGATGACGTTGGGAGGCAGAGTAATGCCAGGCAGATACTTGACGTTCTCGTGGTGCTTGTTGATCACCTCGGTGAGCTTCTGGGGCTTGTCGCCAATCGTTTCGTCATAGTACTTGGAGTCCTTGGAGATGGTCACGTCTTCCTCATAGACCCACATCTGGACCTCTTCCTCGAAGAGGTCTTTGTTTGCGCGGGTGTTCTCGGCAAGGATTTTGGCAATCGTTGAGCCCCTACATGATGGAAAAGCACGTTAGCAAGCTGCGCAAAGCTGAATTGAGCTTCAGAAGGGGTTCAACGTACCAATTGCCGGATCCCACAATGGTCACCTTGTGCTTCTTCGAATGCCCGCCCAGGTTCGTCATGTTGCCGAATGTCGTCGTGGAGTAGCTGCGTGTGCAAGAAAGGATTCTTTTTGACTTGATCAAGATAGAAGAAGGTCTCAAGACGAGGGAACGAAACATGCGAGAACAGGCAAAAGCGAAGAAAAAGGTCCCAAGGGAGAGAGCAAGAGCGAAAGCTTGTGAGAGAGGAGGAGGGGTAGGAGATATACGATGGATTTGTCTGGACCACGCTCAGCTTCCCAAGGTTGTTGAACCCTGGAGCAAGCCACAATGACGCAGGGCAGTAAAGTGGCGGGTGACACCGCCTGCCGTAAACAGTCAAGCGCCCCATCAAAACCCATCGATATTCCGGGGCAAGGGCCGGAAGGACGAGCCTGGGATCGGGGCCACCGACCTCCGACCGGCCGAGGCCATCACATGCGGCGGGGACGTGGACGTGAGAGAGGGACCAACAGCTGAAATCGCAGCTTTTGTTGCGTGGGCATATCCATTTTCACATGTGAAGTTGACAAGGATCTTGAGCATCAGCATCATTCCTTGGGAACTAGGGGGGCGACATTGCATGCAGCACAATCCAGGAACAGGACCGAGCCCCGTTGCTAAACATAAACGACCGCGGGCCGATCCTCCTCCCTGGCTTGCGGCTGGCTACGGTCGCGTGACGGCTCATGCCGTCGAGGTCAAGATCATGAGCTTGTGGATTGTGTGAGGTTGTTGACGGATAAAGGACCCTCGAGCTGCCGCTGCTAGAAGTCGCGTCATATCACACATCCTTGATACCGAGGATGCATCGTTACATTGACTTGAAAGCACTTGATGTCGACATGCGTGCGCTAGGTCTCAACAAGACGCATTCCTGCAACCAGTTTCACCCCAACCATGCTGGTTGAGCCACTTCCGTCCCTTTCATCCACCCAAAGCAGTTGTGCGACATCTTGGCACGCAGTGGATGAGAGACATGCACTAGAGTGCTTTAACATTTGTTATTGAACCAGTAGTATTAGATTATTTAAGAAATGAAGCAGTTGTCGATTGGTTACTTCTCAATCAGTAAATGGCAATCACCACCTTGCGACATATATATGGCGTGTAGCTAAGGCTCTCTCCAGTCAGCCTACTCAAATTCTTTCAGCAATCCCACCTTTTCCTCATCCAAGTGCGGGATTCGTTGCCGAACTTGGGACCATGAAGGCTTCTTCTTGTGTCCCCAGCGTTGCTCCGTCTTCTCAGTCCTCTCACCATCTCCAAAGACTGGCTTCAAAATGCCATCGTATTCCATCCAACTGATGTTGAAAAAGACCGTGGTAGCAAGGGCTAGCCACCGAGGTAGTTTCCCTTCCTTATCTGCCAAAGGACCAGACAGAGCCATGATTGCGAAGAAGACTAGGCTGATAACCAGGTACACTACAGCCCCGATGCGCTGCCTCCAGTTGGTGATGGTATAAGTTGGCATAGCATTGAGCCATCGCTGGTAGCCTTCGGGAAGGTCATGCTCCTTGGCACCATCTCGGATCAGGTTCAGGTAACGAAGGCTTGGCTGCGCATAACCGGGCTCTCGAACAGGATGGATCAAGAAACGATACCACCACTTCTTCTTGCGAGGATCATCGGGCAGATCAGAATCGGGGATCTGGGGTGCAAAGAGCGTCTTTGCCAGGAATGGCTTTGGGATTTCAGGGAAAGGCTTCTCCGGAATAGAAATCTTGGGTGGAAGAGGGAGGCATGGCACCATGATCTGTTTGTAACCCGTTCCACCACCCTCGGTGCGGATGATGGTCTTGTAGTCGTCCTCTGTGACCTCATACACCACCCCCAGAAGGCCCTCATCCCATTTGGACTCTGAATGGGGAGGCTGCGGGGGGTCAAATGGGATCTTGGGAGGCAGCTTCGGCTTATCGGGCATCTTCCTGTATCCAACGTTCGCGAAACAAGGCTCGCGATAAGGAATTCCTGGGAGGTCGAACTTGAGCTCCAACGTAGGTACTGAGACGTTCACCTGCGATAGAGGACGGATACCTCGCATGCCGAGAAAGGTCTGAGCACACATATTGGATCCGTAGCCAAGGTAGAGGTAGGTGTTGGGCTTTGGGTGGTCGGGATCATCGACGACATCTTCGGCGGCCTGCGCCAGACGTTCCGCGGAGGTGCGAGGTATCGACGAAACAGAAGGATACTCTGGCGCGAGCGTTGGCTCGGGCGCGGGCCGTTGCGTAGCGCTGACCTTGCACAAGCTGGCGAGGGCGCAGGTCTTGGTGGCCGCATCGCTGACTGCACTGGCTGCGCCAGGCTGCTGTTCGTGCTCCGACATGATGATTCTGACTGGGCGGTTTTAAGGTTTAACTCGATGACCTTCCTGCGGTGCCGTTGTGAAGTAACCGTTTAGCACCTCCAAAATGATGATGAGCGAGCAGCCTTGTGATATCGAAACCAGCGATGTTGTTCAGGAGGTAGAATATTTATGAGGCCGACGACCCGGACGATCCAAAGCGAGATGCGGAGGTCGCGGACTTCTCCACTGATGCCTGTGCTTTAAGTCCGCCGTCTGGCTGGAACGTGCTGAATAATACCCGTGCATCAACGACATCATGGTCGGTGTCGGGGTGACATGGTCCCCGAAGTCCGCTCGTCTGCTTCGTATATCAATGCGTTTCACCTTCGGACCATCGGGCTATCCTATTGTGTGGACCTATCATTATGAATCATCATGGATATATGGTCTTGACCCCAGATCAGCCCGGTATTAGAGATTCAAAATTCATCCGTCGGTGCCCGAGTTGAAGCGCGCGCCTCGAATCCCTGTTCCCGTGGATCTTGGACTTGGCGCCACGATGTCCTTGTAGTCAATATCCAAACGAAGGGCTTTACAATAGAAACATATGTTGCTGGAGATGCATGTCAATTTCAACAACTTGAAAGCTAGGCGCGCAATGTATGACGTTCGCGGCACTGTTGAAAAACGCGTAGCTTCTGAGATACCACTAAGAGAAGAACCCTTCTGATGAAATCAAGGACGTAAGCGTCGTGTAAGTACATGCACCGATAGAACCGTAAAGCTTCTTTAATTTCCTTCGCTTTTCAATTTCACGTTGTCTCTTTACATTTTTTGAAGCTTGACCTCCATTCCATGAATTGGCAATAGACCTACCCGGTACCTTTTGGCATTTGCATGATGAATTGTTATCAGTGCCAATCATCAGTGATACCCCACGTCACGACTGGGACGCCCAGCGACGCCTGTCTGCTAATATGTAGTGCGATGGATGGATTGATTCTATAATGAAACCTCCTCGACCTTTTTTTCGCCCTGATTATCATGCCAAAACGATATTAGTCTTTTCGAGGGCATTTAGCCCGTCGAAATTTGTGAAGTTGAGTGCGATCGTTTACGCTGGTAATGCCCTTCTTCTTGATGCCTGGGCTGCAGCTGCCGTTGACATCGCTCCTTCCTCACCCTGCACCAGAACACCCAAAGTCACAAGATCTGGGCAATTTCTTCTCAACACCATAATTTCAACACTTCATCCCTCTACGATTGGGGAACCTGGCACGAGTCACCTGGCTTCATTACGCACGAATTCACTGTCCAACGATATCGCGACCGCAGCTCCAAGCAACTTGCTACACCAGCTGGCGACAGTGTAAGTTGGGGCTCTCTGCCAATACCCCACTAGACAGCAGCACTCCCTCTAACAATTGCGCGGAGGCTACGGAGACGCAGGCATGCCACAGAAGGGTGGCAAATCCACCCAGCGTGGAAAGACCATGCCAACAGAGTTCGGAGAGCTCGAAACTACCCCAACGTTCCGTCACTTCCAATCTCCTGAGGAGCACCTTCCACAGAAGCCAGTCTCCGAATCGCAAGCCCAAGATAATAGTGGTCAAACACCGTCTGTGAAGAATCCGATTGCAAACCAGAAACGACAGTGGAGTTTCGACGATGATTTTGATGATGAAGTAGACGATGTTGATCTCATCAAATTGGACCTTGTCGAAGAGCCAAAATCGCAACGTGCGCCTGCCAACGACTTTTCCTGGTCAGAAACTGGATCCTCGATTCGCCCAAGCTCACCACTTCGCGGCGGCGAGACGCTGAAGGATATTTGGCAGTTTGACAACCAGGGATCACTGATTGATGCATTCTCTAGCCCCAAGTCTGGGCAGGGAATACCCAAGACTCAACCACTCACGCAAAGCCTTAAAGCCCATCTTGAAGACTCACCAAACCAACCTGTGGTTGTCGTGGATTTCTCAGAAACAGCTTCCACAGGGCAACGAAGCTCGCCGTTCCCTTCTCAAATCGCAACTGAGGAACCGTGGGAATTACGCATGAACAAGCCCCTCCTTGCCAGCACCATACCCGACTCTCTGCAACTCCCCGAAATGCCAATCCATCCACCAGAGAAGCCACTTGAACATCTACCAGCGGATGAGCTCTACGATGCCACGCCTCCTAGGTCGAGTGCACATCGTCCAGTCGCTCCTCCACCGCAACGACTGGCTCCCCGAAAAAGCCAGGATCCGGCACCACCACAGTCGAAGAAAACAAAGAGAGACCCGAACCCGCCCGCCAGGGCCTCAAATAAAGGATTGGCTCAGTATATTGAAGAAACAGACTTGGTGAAAGATGAAGAGGTATCCGTTTCGCTACCCGATCACCCAAAGCCCCGTGAAACTCGTCGAAAGGGAAACAGCACGAGTACTGTCCAAGCAAAGGGACCAGCTGTGGACAAGCAGGCCACCCCCAAAGCCCAAGATGACCCATCGGCAGGACAAGGCCAGAAGGGGAAGAAGCGAAAGCAACGTGCGAAAACACCGATTCTGTTCGACAAGGACACTCAAGCAATCAAAGGATCCCCCCACCCGAAGAAAGTCGAACCTGTGAGAATGAAACTCGTGGATGCCATGATTGCCTCAAGCTCCCCGGGTGTCAGTGCAACTGGAATAAAGAAGGCGGCACCCAAGGCTATCCGGAAAACTGTACCAAAGTCCACACCAAAGCCTGCGCCAAAGCCGGCTACGAGGAAGGCACCTCCCAAGAAGAAACGCAAAATGTCTGCCGAGGACGAGTACAAGGACAACTCTGTCATCATCGTCAACACAACCGACTACACTGAACCTAAGTCTGCCATCAACACGAGGGCGAGGACAGTGGCACAGTCAAAGCCCAAAGCTGCGCGAGGGAAGCAGGACCCAGAGATCAACACAGGCTCTCAAGGGCTACCTCAAGACCCAATCGTGGTGCCAAGCGACCCAGCCAGTTCGTCAATATCCGAAGACGAGTCTAAACGGACAGAGACATCGAGACTACCGCGACCTATTCACACTACAACACAGAATTCGATGGCCGGAACCGATGCGACTACCATGGCAACACCAGGCACTTCTCTGGAACATGGCACAGAGCAGGCGGCAGTGTTACCCCAGGAACCCCCCTCATCTGTCGCTTCCCAGCCCTCCAACACCCTAAAGGTGAGGGAAGCTATTATCGATACAACGACAATGAACCCAGCTGCATCGGCAGAGCCCGTCAAAGAAGCCATCAATCTTCGCAAGCGAAGTCACGAAATTCATGCCAAACCCCCGCAAGCTCTCTCGCGCCGTGACCCCAACATCCCTATGAAAGGTGCTCTTCGTACTACTCAGAGAGCAGGTATCTCGAAAAACGACCCTTCTACGAGAGCTAATAAGACAGGTTTTGTCCAACGCCGCAAGAGCAACAAAATGTCACGAAGTTTTAGTATCAGCCAGGCGGGAAGCCCGGTCCCAGTTGAGACAGGGCAAGGTCTCTTGATTGATGAATCGAGTCCCATGGGGGGCGAGAGTCCACGTTCGAAGGACCTGGTGCATGGCAGGGAGCATTCTGGACCTAGAAGGTCACAGCGTCTTCGGCGACCTGAGGGATAGAAATCCTCAGATTCTCGAGGCAGCGATCTACAGCAACAATACATCTCAAGGTTGGAAGCGGCAGAGCCAAACTACGACAAGACCAGGATTGAGCTCAAGGCACGCCCACGCAATGAAGAGAAGGAGCAGGAGAAGAACCTTCTTCCTGTCCTCACTGCGCTTAACAAGAACCTGCAGAGCCAGATCTTTGAGTCTCTTAGAGGGCAGGACGAGGCACCCGTGGAGGTGGATGAGGGGAAACGGACCAAGACTACGGATAAGGACAATGAAGTTGCCGAGCGTACCAACCCCGAGAAGCCGACAGATGAAGTGGCGGAGAAACTCCATGCTCTGGTTGAGGTAGGTTTCTTGGCCATTGGGAGATGCCGTGCTGACATGCTGCCTAGACAATGTTGAGTCACCTGGCAACCAAGGAAGCGACCGTTTACCGTGGGTCGGATGCCTATCGCAAGAGCGGCATCGATTGCGTGGACAAGATTGAGCGAAAGTATAGCCAAGAACGGAATGCGCTGGCCGATGCGTGTAAGAAGGATGGTGATAGGTTCGCTCGGCGAGTTCGCGAAGCGAGAGAAGCCGTTGAGGACGGCGAAAAGGCGCGGGGGAAGGCGATGCACCAGCTAGAGCAAGCGGCGGCGAAGCGACGTCAGCTATACCAACAAGCCAGCACCGGCCTGCGGGCCCTTCAAGGGCGACTTTTGACGCGCAAGATGGTGGAGGATGAGGGCATTTAGATGTTTTGAGCACATGGGCAAGTTACAAGATGTACACTGCGTACCCAGGGACGCACAGAGAGCACCGGGGAGATGGAACAGAGCACTTGCAGGCAGGTTGACTGGCAAGGTTTCATATGTGAGTGGATTCTCAGGGACGTACGAAGGAAGATCAGGGTTCAGTGGCGGCAGGGATTTTGAAGGTTGATTGCGCGGGCAGGTTTCCTGTACGTGAGGGTGACGGACGACCGGGGCTTGGCAGATGTATTTGTCCGTGGCTAGACCAGAAGGCGAATTTGACAGAATTTTGATTGAGAACCAAGGGAAGATCTCACGATGATGATGATGATGCTTTGTGGTCAACGGTTGCAATGGGTTTGGCCGCAGGCGAAACGATCATCAGGTGATGCAACAATTTGAGGACTCTCAAGGGTTGAGCGGATGAATGGGATGATGAGCCGAGAGGAGAGAACCTGGTTGGGCAGACTAGGGGCTAGACTCGATTAAGGGTTGGTGATGCTGATGAAGGAGTTTTGAGTCTGGGGGCGTTGAATGAGGCGTTGATGGGCGGCGCGATCGGTAGCGCGGTTGAAGGCTGCGCTGGGCTGCGTGGGCTGGAGCGAGCGATGACGATATTGGGAGGTGACGTATTTGGCTTCGAGGCGCGGGCATGATCAGCTCGGCTTGGCTCGCCGGGCGGGAGCCAGTCAAGTATAAGGTGCGTGATGCCCTCGCATACGAATTCGAGTAGAGTTATTGTATCGATTGCTTTAAAAGGCTAATTATAATTAATTTCGTTGTGCGATAAATCTCTATTTGATCTGGAACCTTGTTGCTTCCAGACCCGTATTAATTACCTTGGGTGGTCCCTAGCATTGTTTCAACTTTCTATCGAATCAACCACGGACCCATCGACAACAAGACGAGACGAGACCCCTACCTACCTACTGCGCTGGTTCTCTCATAGACGGAGGATACCACAGAGCAACTTGAAACCTGAGTGGTACGATGGCTTCGGATGAAGCGGGGACGCCAAGGTACGTGCTGCAACGGCGGACTTGGGTCCATGTTTCGTTTGTCTGTGTTTGATGTTTGAAGTTTGAAGACGAGTGTCTGCTATTGTTGAGCCATTCTCCGATTAATTACCCCAATTGGGACGTTGGTCCCTTATTCTCCTGAAGGCACAGTTGCCTGACTGCCTCCTCCTCGTCCCATCCCATGGTACCTCGACCGACCTCGGGGCATCCTTGTTGTCCGTCCCGTCCCCGTGTGGTCCGGCGGGCATATGACTATCCCATCCCATGCTATCCGTCCCGTCACGCTCCAAGCGCGAGTCACAGCCGAGGACAGAAACCTGCAATACATACATGCATATGTGTAACAGCAGACCAAGGAGAGTCGAGCAACCGAGTGAGGTTGCATGCAACGAGGCCAGCAATGGGCAACCAGAATGACAGGGTCCTCTTACACCAGGGGGGCCTCCCAGCGGGTTGCGGGTGCCGCTAGACTGCCGTTGCAGCCTTCGCCCCGCCTCAGTCAATGGAAGCTTGGCCCTTTTCGGGCTGAGCCTCAGTTGCAAACGCGCCAACTAAGCCTCCCCATCGGCTCCCCCATCTTTAGACTTTAGCACTGAACACTGCCCTCCCGCTCCAGTTTTTTTTTCCTCTTCCTCTCCTCGCATTCACTTTCATCTCACTTTTTTTTTTTCTGCACGTCACACGACGATACCCAAGTCTCGTGGAAAAATAACCCAAAACGGAATAACAAACGCTTTATTCAATCATTGTGTACGGATTCTCCTATTGTTCGCCTTGTTTGTTTCGTTTGTTCTCAAACTGCATATACATAACCCCCCTCCTTCCATCCCTCCCCCAGTCTTCTCACTTACACAACTTGAAAAACCCACGTTCTCAATTCTTCCTCTCCACTCATCACTCTCTGTTCTTTCTTCATCCCACTTGTGATCTGCGCTTCTATCGTCTCTCGAGTCAACTACTGCTGCGTGCGCTGCGCTTCTACTCGCTCGACATCGTCCACTGACTGACCTTGTACCCTCGCAGCCGTCTTCGCTCTTGGCTCTCGTTCCGCCGGCGCCGATCACGACCAGGCAGCTCCGGGTCTATCGACACCTCGAGCTCTACGTTAACCGCCAACTCGGAGCACGAGATCACTCCTGCGACTTCGAATTCTTCCGCAAACACATCTCCTTCAATACCTCCCCAGACGAAAGACTCCAAGATGCCTTTTCGTCAGAGGATGGCCCGCCACTTTGGCGATTCTGTACGTGCAACCCCGCCTCGGCACCTGGGCGCGTGGTCTTGTCCGCTGCGCCGCCATTGGGATGGTCACCGGCTCGCATATGCATCCTACTTACTTGAAACGATGCTGACACTGACTGCAGCTTGCGCCCGAAAAGCCATATCTGAGCTATTACGATGTTCTCCTCACGGCCGAAGATATCAAATCTCTGAAGCACGACTGGTTGACAGACAACAACATCGCCTTCTGGGAAGAGTACCTCGAGCGCGAAACACTTCCTCGGTATCCCCAAGCACGCATTGTCCTCCTCCGCCCTAGTATGACGTTTCTCCTCATGAAGGAGCCTGACTTGCGCTCGGTCCGATCCGCCCTTCCCGACTTCTCCAAGGTCACCCACATCTTCCTGCCCATCAACGACAACCGTAATGTGGGTGTCGCTGAGGGTGGTAGCCACTGGTCACTACTCCTCGTCTCGACCCTCGATGGTGTGGCCTTCCATTACGACTCGCTCGGCGGTGCCAACTACGCGGAGGCTAATCTCGCTACGCGGAAGCTTGCCACAGTCCTGCAGCGACCTCTACGATTCATCAACCTCGAAGATTGCCCTCAGCAGGAGAATGGAAGCGACTGCGGTGTCTTCGTTTGCCTGTTGATGCGACATCTCCTGGTCAAGCGCCTTCTCTGCGCTAATGCCCGCGAGAAGGTGTCTATGAGCATGGGCGGAAAAATGGTCGATAGTTACGGCGGCCGCAAGGAGATGCTCCGCATCATTGAGAACCTTCGCAAGGAGGGTGAACGCAGGCGATCGTGAGTATTGAAGCCTCCCAGTCTCTGTAAAGTGTCTAATAATCAAGTTAGGAGAAGCGCCAGCCCGTTCACGAACAACAAGACGCCTCCGCGGATCGAATAGAGAACGGACTGCTACGGCTCTTACGAAGAATACGAGGAGCGCCTGCAGAAACTGATGCGGAGACGGTCCGTGACCAAGGCTAAGTCCAAGACGACCACCAAGAAGAGGTTGTCGAGCCGGCGTGTGGTCGACAAGGATCACAGCGATGACGATGACTATGAACCAGCCAAGAATGACCTGCCTCCTTGGACTGGGATGAGATCTCGACTTCGTCCTAGAACGCGGTCGACTAGCCAGAGTTCCTCGTCCCCTTCATCGTCTGATCCCACCTGCCGAGTCACCAAGCCCGAGACACGCTCTTGCAGCTCAAAGAGTCTCACCCCTGTCAAGGTTCGCAGCAAGCGGGAGCCGAAAGCCGACTAGGTGGTCGCAAACAACCATGAGGCAGTCAGGACAAGCTGAGATGTGTGTTCCACTATTGTAATGAAATCTACGAAACGAAGTATGCGCAACGGTCGAGTTGGTTTTTGTTTCTTTCTGTTTTCAGCTTCGATGAGAAGCTCATGTTCTGTTGGCGTTGGATGGTACTGCAGCGATAGCGAAGCGGGACGCCTTGCACGCCTGGAAGCAATCACCAGGTGACGGACGAGGACTATGATGCTAATAGGCCTTTTCTATTTGCGATTTTTTTTTGGGGGAATGATACTCGCATGACGAGTGATGCAATGTGGAGTTGAGGTAGCAAGTGCGGCGTTGACCAGGCCAGGTCAAGGGAAAATATGTGGTGGAAGGGTCACGACATGCACATCATAGCGTTTATGAGGAATAGCTATATCTTGAGAAAAATGAGTTCTACTGAATGTGCCTTGTCTATTGTGTCGTGATTGTTTCATAAATCTGCATGATGCTTTTTGAATCCCAAACTCCTCGAACTCCTGACAACAATGTTCTAATACTGTTGAGTGCCTTCTCTTTGTAAAGCAATCCCAACCAGTATTTCCATACAATGGTATCAATCGAGTGTCCCCGAAAACTTAATCACAGATCCAGACTAGTTGTTCCCTGTGAAGGCCGGGTTCTGCTCCATCGTCGCCGAGATGTATCCCCGAAGAGCGGCCCATCGGTTCGCAGTTGCAGGGGCAGCAGGCTTAGCCTCGGCCGCCTTGGCCTTGTCATTCATATCTTCATCGTCATCATCATCATCGTGCTGCACTCCAGCAGGCACAGCATTCTCCTGTGGCGTCCCGGTCAACCTCGCCATACTAACGCCAAACCTCTCCATCTCGCCCTTGACAACCATCTCCTTCTTCTTGAGCGCACCCTTCTTACTCCTCAAACTCTCGTGCTTAACCTTTCCGACCTGTCCAGCATCCTCGTCAAGTTCAGGTAGGGCATCGGCGAGGCTGTCGAGGGTGGCTGCGAGCTTCTTTGACGGTCTGCGTCGCTTGTTCGCCTTGGAGACGCGCGAAGAGGAGGCGATGCGGGAGACGAAGGATGAGTGCTTGATGAGGCGCTTGTCACGCTTGGTGGAGAGGAAAGAGTCTGTTACTGCGGCATCGGCGCGGAATGTCTTTGATGGGGCGAGGGGGTGGATTTGGCCTGTTACGCGCTGGTGGCGGA
>JABCKD010000086.1:0-16924 GCA_013186415.1 Fusarium sp. NRRL 66088
GCCACAAGGGGAGGAGGGGGCGGCGGCGGGCGGACTAACATGGGTCGGCGGCCAAGAGAGACAGACGATCCCTTTCCATGCGTGCGTCGTCACGAATCAGCGCTCACTGGCGCCTCTTTTTTTGCAAGCTTGACGCCGTTCGCGATGGGATGCTTGCGTGGATTGGCAGTAACTACACGACGAAACGAAAAGAGAGAGAGAGAGAGAGTCAGTAAAACGGTTTCTTTTGACCGACATCGTGGCAAATCGATCACCATGATTATCTTCCCCCCTCTCTTTGCTGGCACTGCGTTTTCTGTCATACCAGAGGCAGCTCCATCAAGTTTGCCCAAAGAGAGAATTGGCTTTGGGTCCATCCGGAAATGCCAACACGGCACACGTCCAAGGCAGGCAGGGTTCTTGAGAAATCCAAATGCTATCCCCCCCGGCTCCATCCCAGCAAGCATCTCTACCCGATTGACGCCAGCCAGCCTTACCAAGAACCAACAATGACGTCCTTGTCCCTGCTTCCTCGAGTATTGAAAAGAGACGCAAACAGAGAGAAAGAAAGGAGAAGAGGGCAAAAAAAACAAGTTTCACAATCCCTAACGGTCCCCGCAAACCCTCACGGCACCTCATGCCCAGGCCCTCCCAAGCCCAAGCCCCAGAAGCAGCCCATAAATCGTCCCAACCCCGTTTCATAAGCTCACCATCTTCGGCCCAACGTACGTGGCTCTCGTGTCCATGCCATACCCGCCGCCCTCGCCGGTGGCCCAAGGTTAGGTTGGTAGGTTATTCATCTTTCCACCTGTTCCAAGTATTTCTCTCACTGCTGGTATTTGCCAAACTTCTTTTGCGTCTCTCTATTGCACATGTCGCACTCAAGGAGCTCCGGAACCAAACTTGATCCCTGTTGTAACACAAACTCGTGAGGAATGGAGGTATCAATGGGTGACACGAGACGCAACCTATCTTCAACAACAGCAAGCATCAGATCAGGATATGACTTCCATTGGATCGCTCCAAGTTGTAATCGGCCTCTTGCATCATGCGCAGAAGGGAATAGTAGATAGATACCCAGACAGCATTCGCGCTCTCCAGCTGGGCATCCGTCTCCCGCCCCATATGCTTCTGCCTTGTCTGCCTCGGTGTTCAGTTATCCATGCATTAATTAAGACCACTTCTTTCATTACAATCCCGAGGCCAGGGCTCAGAATATGACATCCAATTGCATTCGCCAAAGAATGCCCCTCGTCATTGTTGTTTCATTCATTCATCTCTCATTTCATCTTGCGTTGCCTCCTCTCATAGAACCTCCTCAAGACTCCCTTGTGTCCAGAGCAGCATTCCCTAGGCACCATCTCACTCCTACCTCCATTCTCTTCTTCTCCATCTCTTGGGTCGTCAATTTTACAACGGCTTCTTCTTGCTCGCTTCTCCGTCATGCCGTGTACCAAGGTAAAAATGAAAATAAAAGGGACAAGGAAAAAATCCGTTAAGAAAATCTCGCCGCTAGATACACAAATAATGATCCATGGAATGGAATTGCCGCCCCCCTCGCCAGCCACTGAAATATCAGACGCTCCGTTGACAGGACAGATACACAAGATTTGGATGGAACATTCATAACCTCGTCAGATAAGGGAAAATTGAAATGCCAGACTGGTCCCTGACCCAAATGCCGCAAAGCTAAGGTGAAACGTTGGTGGTATCCTGGGATTAGCGCTCGTACAGACAGAGAGATAGAGAGATGTGAGAAACATGTGGCGCTCCCGACTTTTGTCGACGAAAAGAGAAGAGAAGTAAAAACATGGATCCATGCATACAGTAGATTGTAAGCAAAACAGACAGAGACACAGAGAGAAAACCACCTCTTTTCCCCAGAAACAGGGGAGGGACATGACAGAATTCCCCTTCCGTAGGCAGTAAAACTTGAGAAAATGCCAGCAGATAGATATCAACAAGACAAGCTGATGAGAAGAATCCTTGGAAATGTGGAAAGAAAACAGGGGGTGAACAGGCAAAGGGAGGAAATGCCCAGGGTATGGTTATCTCAAATGACACAAACACTTGCATCCCTGGTCATCATTTTCGTCCGGCTTTTAGCTTCTCGTCTTGCTTTGGTCTCGTTTTGCCTCCTAGGCCTGGTAACCGCCAAATCCGTTGTTGAAGTTTTGTCCGGGGCGAGGCTGCGCCCATTCGGCGTTGGGGGGCTGCTGGCCCCGTCCGTAGCCTCCGGCGCTCTGGGGGCCGGCGTATCCCATCGGGGATCCTCCGTAGCCTGCCGGCGAGCCAGTCTGGGGTCCGCCGTAGTTACCGGGCTGTCCACCGTACTGGGCTATTCCATTGCTGTTAGCTACAAGCTCGGCCTGCGCGCTCACGCTTCACACTCACCACCATACTGGGGGTAAAAGGTAGGCGTACCCGGGTATCCAGGAGCTTGAGCACTCTGGGGACTGTATGGCTGAGAAGGGTCAAATCCTCCCTGAGTGTTGGGTGTCTTGTCCTTGCCCCACTGCGAACACATGTCAGTCATCTATCTCGTGCAATAATGGGTGGCCTCAGGGAGAGGCTTGGTGAGGTAGGGCAAATCATACGCTGCACTTGAGGGGTCGTCCGTTGACATTGTATCCGTTCATTTGGCAGATCGCCATGGCGGCATTCTCGTGTGTGTCCATCTTAATGAAAGCAAATCCACGGTCGGCCTGGAATCGCGACTCGACGACGAAGCCAAAGTTCTGGAACAGCGGCACAACATCGTTGGGGGTTGTGTAAGGGGTGAGGTTTCCGACGTAGCAGGTGGTCTGCCAGCTGGGGGTTTGGGTCAGGATGACTTCGTAACTAGCGACGCCATGCGCTGGGAATTGGTGGTGTCCGTAGGGAGTGGTAGGGGTCATGCCCATGGCCTGCATGGCCTGCTGCTGAGCCATGGACGGTTGGCCCTTCTGGTTTGCCCAGTTGCATCGGATGGCTCGAGAGCCCAGCCATTCGCCGTCCATGGAGCTCAAGGCCTTCTCGGCGTCAGGGCGATCCCGGAAGGCGACAAAACCGTAACCTCGAGATCGGCCAGTCTTCATATCCCACATGACACGAGCCTCAGAGACGGAACCAAAAGCGGAGAAGGCCTGGAGAAGGACTTCGTCGTTGACCTCGTTGGACAAATCGCCGACAAAGATGTGGAAGTGGTTGGAAGTATCCTCCTTGTTTGACGTGTTTGACTGATACGCCCAGTTGACTCGGATTTCCTACGCTACGTGTTAGCTTCGGTCCTCCAAAGAGTTTGCCGGTGATGTGTTACCGATTGGTGAACCCTTCGTCCGTTCAGGGTCTGCATAGCACGCTCAGCAGCACCAGGGTCATCGTACTCGACGAATCCGTAGTTGTAGCCCCGCGCCTGCAAGGTTGTTGGTTAGCCCACATTTTCCATGATGCAGCGCCCAGCTCTGTGGCCGTGGCGCAACGGGTTCAACTCTTACATTCTTGTCAGGGATGATCTTGACGTTCTGGACATGACCCGTAGTCTCAAAGATCTGACGCAACACATCCTCTGTCACGCGCTGGTCCAAACCACCGACATAGAGGGCGCGCTTGTTGGGCTCAGGGGCGGCACGGCGGAAGCCCCCCGCGCTGGTGGGAGACATGATGCCTCCCTGGTCGCCAGACATGGGCGAAGTGATGGCAGTCGGGATCGGGTTGGTGTTCTGAGGGATATGCAGAGGCGGAGGAGGAAGAGCCTGGCTGCCATTCTGGCCGCCTTGGAAGCCCTGGGCACCAGCATTGGGCTCAGGCGGAGGAGGCAGCTGGGCCGTGTTGGAGGGAGTGCCGGCGTCAGCCATTCTCGAGGATGTCGTGGAGGAGAAGTCGGAGGATGCGGACGGTTTGAAGGGGAGGAACAGGAGAGGATGGACGACAAAGATAGGGTGGTAAGGCTACCTATGAGCTGTAGTCGGTCGGTCGAGGTGGAGCGCAGTCGGCGGTCGGTGACAGTATGTACCTTGTAGCGTTTGACAGGACAGGGGTCAACTCGGCGAGGAAGCTAGTGACACGGTGGGCACAGAGGGGTCTGATCTGACGACGGGAGGGAGGCGGGAGGCGGGAAGTGGGAGCGGAAACCCAGAAGCTCGGGGAAGAATCCGCTGAGGATCGAGCGTTTGCGATGCGATGCGATTCGCAGCGCAGGGGAAAGAGAAACTGGAGAGGAGGGGTGCTCGAGAGCTCGGGTTTCTTGAGTGGAAGCCAACGAGACGTTGCCAGTGGACGTGAGACGTGGGGGAGATTGGTGAGCCGCTCAACAGGCAGCCAAAAGAATCGAGGCGGTACCTTGCGACCTGACGTGACAAATCGGAGCCCAGCAACCGCACGAGAGACAATGACCGAGTAATTTGAGGTTGAAGGGACGGTGAGGGAGATACTGAAGTTTCGATGAGTAGCAGTAGCAGTTGCAGCAACGATCGATGCGCTGGAGAAGACGATAGAGAAGCGACAAAGCACGAGGAGAGGAAACGAGGAAGAAAGAAAAATCGGACACAGGAGAGGAACCAGACGAAGCCCAAAGGAAAATCGCAAGAGCCGCTCCAACAGACAGACAGATTGTGAATCCTAGTACTGGCGGGAAGGCAAGGGAAGAGAGGGAGGAAGAAGCGCGGGCGATGGAGGGGCACGGGCAGATTAACTACCACCACTCTCGTGCAAGTTCGCACAGTCCTCTATACAGTACAGCACATACTAACAGCCTGGTATCAATCCGTGACCTTTACCGACTATCCACCTCAACTGCCAACCCAACATCCCCTGCAGGTGCCTTGACCAGTGATTGGTTGTCCTGTCATTCTTCACGCTTGATTCGATCACATGGTCAAGGATCTGAAGGGGTGAGAGGAGAGACAACAGGCGCAAACCATGGGGGCGTAGAGAAGCGGGCGGAAGTTGACGACGACGAGGAGACGCAGCCAAGAGTTGATACGAGAGTAAATAGGTAGGTAGCCTACAGAAGTCATAAACTATACCGAAATTCATTGTGCAGCTTCTCTTACAAACTCCCCTCTCCAACATGATCAACTTCAACGGCTTTGCTGTGTCTTCAACCAGCCCACGGCACCAGCGCTAGTCGACTAACATGGCTGTGTCCAGCAGGAATGGCGTGACAGAGTCTGTCTGCCTCAATAACTTCTCCGCCTCAGATATGAACCCTGGTAGCCGTCTCCCGCGGGAAAATAGATGAGCCTCCAGTCGTTTGCAGAAAAGCGGTAAGTGATATTCCGGAGCCGCGTTGAATGGTGGCGTTAAAAGTCGTTGTTTGCCAACGTTTGCTTGCCTCAACCCGAATAATATTACACTAGTAGATGTTCCCCAATAGTCGGGTACAATACAAGTTGTATATCTTGTTCAAATTCTAGGCACTCCATATTAGAAAGTAAACGCCTGTGCTACTCGGTACTATTCATTTTAGAAGTACTTCGTAAAGGCAAACCCATGCACAATCATCGCAACCCCTCCTCATGGGTACCATTCCCAACAACCAAGGCCAACTAGAAAGTTTAAGTGCATGCATTATGGTATTTTTATTTATGAGATGCCTAATATTTTTGCTTTCCTCATGTACTTGCCCAACTCTCCTCTTCACTCACAGGCCGCACTACAAGTGAAACAACTTCCAAGTTCAGACAGTGAATCTTGGATGCACGTGACTTCGCTCCGTCAAACTGACTTTCGTTGGATGGCCTAAGCTTTGGGAGCGCGTCTTCACCCTTGTGATTTCAACCTCGAGGACAAACAACCCATCTTGCAACCTCTTGGATCTACAACGTGCTTAAAGGACAGATAATTAGAGGCTTCTCAAGTGGCCTTTGCCCCTGCTCTTTTCAAAGCGTCTCAGCTATTTAACCTTAACAATGGCGTCCCAAAAACCTCAGGACCCGCTGGACGTCCTACAGCTCATGGTCAACGACGTTGTAAGCATCTCAAATCCACCTCCGATCTAAGCCTCTTTGTTGAGCTATCCTTTCTGACCACTCATATCTCAGCTTGTCCAAACTGGTAAGGCTCTGCGTGCCTCACGGAAAGATGCTCAGGGCAGCGTGCAACCGCCTCATGGCGCACTCAAGTCTAAACTGCCCGACACCATTCATACCTTTCATTCTGCCCTGAACGAATTAGAATGGGATATCGTGAGTGAGCCCCAAAAATTCTGACCTTTCCCAGACACTTGCACTCACACCCATAAAGATCAACTCCAAGTCCGTCTTGATGCGGGACCTCAAGAGGTTGCAGGAACAGAGACAACAGAAGCAGCAGAGTCAGCTACCACAGCCTATACAGGCCCCCCAGGCCCCTCAGCCTATCGAGCCTCAGTCCAAGTCACCCATGGTTATTGACATTGAGTCATCACCACCTCCTCCCGCCCAACCCATGGCCGATATGACAGGCAACAAGCCTGTGGCCCCCTTTCCTGATATGGGTATGGGACTCCCGGATGTTAGCCATCAGGACGTGACAATGAAGGACGAACCCATGGCGCCTATGCCACCCAACTCCCTTGGCGATGCTGCTCACATCAAGACCAGCGCCTCGCCAGCTCCAGCTGCAACGGCACCAATGGCCCCGATGCCAAACATGGACCAAAAGCCGATGGACAACAATACCATGGATCTTACGGGAGATATCCCTCATTCGGAGCTCAACTTTACTAACATGGGCTTCGCTCTGGCCCCAAATAATGAACCACAGAATCCATCCACCACCCAAGAGACGTCATTTGATCTCACTACATTTGCTCCCGCTGAAGGGAACGACGATATCCTGGGACTTGACAACCTTTTGCCCACAAACCCCGGTGGGCAGGCGAATCCCGCGCCGCCGCCGCCAGGACAGTCTGGCGATGTGTCCATGAAGACGGAGCCCTCAGCAAATGCAGACACTCAAGCGCCCCAACAAGAGATGAAGGCGGAATCTCTTGACCCGGTGTTTGACGACGACGATATCTTCGGCAGCATCGAATCCGGCGCCGGTCTCGGAGGTCATGGAGTGGCTGATGCCACTTTTGAAGACCTGATGAATGACCACGACGATGATGAGTTTAACTTGATGGAGCACGGCAATTTTGATGCCGAGTTTTTTGGAATTGACAAGATGGAGTAGGCTTACCATCAGTCATATCCAGGATGACGGCCAGGGAGGCAATGTGTCATTACCTTGATTGCTAGAGAACTGATACATCTCCCCTCGTGCTTCATTCGCCCACAAGCCAAGACATACGCCCCTCCCGGCCAACGCCAAGACGACTGTGATGAGCGGTTGGAGGCTGGGAGTGACATGCTCGCATGCCCTTACATCTTGGCTCATGCGGCAACGCCCAGGGCGTCAGGCCCGACCAGCGTTGACGATCTATCCACGTTCCTGCATGTCTTGCCGTCTTGGTAATCTTGGTGTTTTACAGTTCATTTCTAGCTTGGATTTTGTTGTAACCGTCTTGAGATTGCATTATTAGAGAGTCGGCCGGCGTTTGGGGTATTGGGATGGATGCTATATCTTGGGACTATGAAACATGGTGTGTTCAGGGAATGCTAGAGAACGGTGCTAAGTATGGTGGATATCATTGATAGGTATGTACTATGGATACAAAATGAAGCAGGTCTTGCGTATGGACAGGCGCTGTGTGAGAACAAACGGAATAAATTGGAAAAAAGAACTCCTCCAAAAGCATGGATATCCCTCCTCTTTTTGCCAGTCTCGCTAAACAAACAAAAGGTAGACAAATAGATCAACAAGTTCGCTATCAGACAGAAACAAGAAAACGTTGGGCGTCATAAATCGTCAAGGGTGCTACTGTCTCGTCGAGGCCCGTGGCACATAGGCCTTTTTGGTAATCCTTTATGGACGGCTGGCCTCTGGTCATGAAGAGGCCACTCCGACGCGGGCCTCGAGTTCACGGCGCTTGGCGAGTAGGCTCTTGAAGGCGCCGATGCAACGAACGAGGGCATCCTCGTCGTGGGCGCAGAAGCGGTAGCTCTTCTCCTCGGTGATGACCTGCAGGCAATGCTTCTTGTTCTTGCTCAGAGGATCCATGTCAACAACGTTGACAATCGAGGAGAGCGGCAGGATCAAGCGAGCTGTGTACTCAGACTCATCCTTGTAAAGTATAAGGTTACGGGGACGGAGCACAGCCCACATGTCCTTCCACTGACGCATTCCACTGCGGTTGCGCAAGAAGTAGAGCCAGCCCTGCCAGATAACACGATCTGGATCCTGGTCAATGTTGGA
Source organism: Fusarium sp. NRRL 66088 (assembly GCA_013186415.1). NCBI lineage: Eukaryota > Fungi > Ascomycota > Sordariomycetes > Hypocreales > Nectriaceae > Fusarium > Fusarium sp. NRRL 66088. Next base: position 8,239 of record JABCKD010000086.1, read on the forward strand.
CACGCTGGTCTGGCTGGCTGAGCGAATACCCATGCCCGGCTGGCGAATCGGGCCTGGTGGAGGGAGGCTGGTGTGCGACTGAACGGCGAAGCTTTCGAATGAGGTATCTTGAACGCGGAGGCCCTCGGTATCGGAAAGATCGGAGTGGGACGCGAACTCTGCGCCGGACAAACCGGAAGATTCGAGTATAGATGATCTCCGTCGGCCTCCGGAAGTGCCGAACTTGGAGGTTGATGTGGCCAGGGGCTCAGGGGAGCTCGATAGGAAACGCTCGTTCTCGCCCAGTCGATCCAGCGAGCCATTGATAGGGGCTGGGTTCATGCCAGCCAGGGACTGTCGCGTGACCCTCGGGCTGGACAGAAACATCTCGTCTTCCTCCTCGTCGATGCGCGCATCCTTTCGAATCAATGCGATCCATTCCTGGGCTTCCTGGGCAGATTGTGCTTGGAAATGGTAGTTGCGGGACGGCGAAAAGAGCCCAAATACGTTCTGGCGCTTGTGCTTGGGGTCTTTGAGTTCGGCGACGGCAGTGAGATCGGACAGGTAGATTTGGTGTCGCAAACGGTCCTCCTTGTCAGTCTTGTACAGCGAGATGGTGTTAGGTCGCAGCACAAGAAAGACGCTCTTCCATTTCTATCATCAGAGGTTAGACCCAGTTAGACTTGGACATCCCATCAGAAGCGCAAAAGGGTATGCTTGGGGCATTGCCAGGGAGAAGACTCGGGATATTACACACCTTGGTCTTTTGAGTGCGCTTCTGCACATAGCCACTCTTCACAACACGATCAAAGTCGAAGCAGCCATCGTTGTTTACGGGGGAGAAGGCAGCTTCAATATTGGAATGGCTGCGAGGTCGCGCAGAGAAATCGAATTTGGTGTTGAGTGAAGTTTGCATCTGAGCCGCAGGGCGCTCGACGAGTGTTCCGGCCATTGTTGACTATTCGCTTGGAAGTGGGTGATTTGAATTCGGAGCTGAGGGTGACGGCGATGCCATACGCATGAGGCGGGACAGAAAGTTCGTGGAGGAAGCACAGTCGAAGGTGATGTCCAAAAATCCGTAGACCAAGAGATTGAAACGCTCAAGAAATCGATATAGTTGTGGGTCAGAAAATCAGCAGTAGATGGTAGTTAAAAGGCTCGGTGAAGGCTGCGACAAGACTGAAAGTATTGGCCCCTCGGAGGGCGTCGAAGGGATGGGGTTACAAGCAGGGATGCGAATGGACGCTGGGTTGTAACCGTTGGGACGGAGGATGGATCCAGGTACGAGAAGAGAAGGTGGTGAAAGACGAAGCGGCGATTTGGGTGGGCGTGGAACGTGATACCGGCGTATGTGGTGAGACGGATGAGATGAGCCTGAATCAAGTGGTTTCGTGGTGTCTAGTCTGGTGGGTGTCGCCGTGGGGGATGTTGTTGTTTATTAGAGTACGAATACGGAGGCACAACAACAGGAGCTGCTGGACAAGCAAGGAGAGAGAAGTAAGGTAGGTTTGAGGTTGGAAGTGAAGCAAAAAAGGTGGCAACAAGAGATGAAGGGGATGAACAATTATGCAAGAATGGAGTGTCAAGCGCAATATGCGGCTTTTACTGAGCAAGGAAAGTTGAGAATGTAACGAAACGGGACGAGATGAGAGAAAGGGGAGGAGAAGGTGTTTTGATCGACATGGAAGCGGAGGTTGTCTTGTCGCAGGATGGTCTCCAGAATGAATGACGGGGCCCGGGGGGAAAGCAAGCACCTGGAACTTAGAGCTAAGAAAAAAGCCAAGTCCCAGATCTGCAGGTACTTGTCAGCACGAGCGCCCAGGCATCGCTATACTTGGCATCGCTACTAAAATTGGACCCAAAGTCAAGTATTTCCAGTTTGGGGCAGCGTACCCCCAGAGTACCCTCCGTCATGCATTGGTAAAAGTAGGCTTTCTGCGGCCGGGGCGTTTCGGCGCTGAGGCGCTCGTGTCGAATCACTCTGTGCTTTTTGTCGACAGACACGGATGCGGGCGGACGACGCGGCGTCAAGGCTACAGATTGTGAATCGGTAATCAAGAAATGAGATCGGGGAAAGCAGGTCACAAGATACCGTAGACTATTAGCTCTAGGCTGAAGCTCAGTTCTGAGTGCAGATTGCGTCGCCTCCGAGGCGTGTCAAGCTCGGACGGGAGCATCGGTACATCAGAACTCTACTCTACTCTAGGCATGAACGTTGAGCCCGTGTTCGTAAGTCCAAAGAATGAGGGGTTGATTCTGAAAGCCCTGGAGCAGAACAGATCTCCCTCCAGGCGGCATTACATCAGGTGGCGCAAGGTCGAGACCCTGACCAAGTTGCGCCCGTCGGGGATCAGTCTTACGTACCTACGTACCTCCAGTCGACGTCTTTTGCCTCGTCCTCCATGTCCCGTCGGCGATGACATTCAATCCTTCGGGCAGTGCTCGTTGGGGGTTGCTCAGTGAATGACTTCTACCTAATGTTGGGACGAAGAGAGGCTGTGCTGTGCAGCTGCTGACCAAGGCAGTGGACAATGGACGTCCGCGCATCCCGAGACCAGGAGGTCCGCCCTGGCTCTGTGTAAAGTTTGATCAGCAGCAGACAAGCAAGCAAGCAGTGACACATTTTGAGTTCTCTCCATCGATGACTGTCGTGCGGCTGCATGCACATGGCCCGGCCGAGCGCACACCCAAAACGGGACGGCCAAGGTCAAGGCCCGGCCCGGCCAGACGGTCGGTCGGTTGCTAATTCTGATACAGGGCGCTTCTCCCAACCCATGGGTTCGTGGTTTGTGAGACGATAACTGGCGGCTATTATGGGAGCGAAAAGGCCCTTGTTCCCTGTCGCCTGCCTGTCGTATCGAACTATTCCGGTGGGGGATGTTCAGGGCAGGGCTCAAGGCGAAACATTGCTGCTACAAGGGGAACATGAGCAGCTCTTCCATCAATGATATTAACTTACCCTACGGCCACTTTTGATGTCCTCGGTTTTACGCTTGCATTTTGTTTCTTGCCGTTACTAGTTAGCAAACGCCCTTGGACGACTTTTGTTGAGTCATCGGCGAGTGTTCGACCCAGCAGCCAATATTGCCATTGTCGAATCACAGGCTTAGTTAGTCGTAAATTTACGGTGTCACCGGCAGCTACATACTCACCGGTGGCCGTATTGTCAATATCCAGCATCACAATACCAGTATATAAGTAGTAGAGTACAGGTCTATCTATCAAAGGCATCCCGTTGAGTTCCATTCCAGGATCAGCCAGTTCCTGAATAACTTGTTTCTGACCCGTGCTTGTGTCACCCCCACAGAATCTCCCTCAACCAACGACACCAAAACCACAATTATGGCCAACACAGAGAATGAGATTCAAGACAAGGTGAAACGGGTCCTTCAGGGAACACCGTTCGCCGTGTCCTCGCTCACGAAACTCTCAGGTGGTACTGCCAACTTCATGTACCATGCCACCCTCGAGAATCCATCCTTAGAACACCCCGACGGCGTGGTGATTAAACAAGGTGAAGGTTATGTTGCTACTAACCCTGCTTTTCCTCTGACGACATCACGATGTGTAACTATTCCCATTCAAAGAATCGCATCATTGCTGTTCTAATGGCTTCAACAGGCCGTCGAGCAAGAGTCTCTTGTCCACCTTGCTGCCCTCCCTCCAGCAACAACACCATCCTGCGCCATATCCACTCCCACCGTGTATCACTTCAACAAAGAAACCAACACACAGGTCCAAGAGTATCTCACCAAAGCCGTCAGCCTCAAGGACTATGCTCTTAAGCACTACGCCGCCCCAACTCCCGAGTCGTTCAAGCCTCAGTGCGAACAGCTCGGCCACGGCCTCGGCGCTTGGCTCCGCGCGTTTCATTCCTGGAGTCAGGAGCCTGGACAAGCTGCGCTTCGAGAAGTCTTTGCGGGGAACAAGGAGATGCAGGTTCTTAAGAATATGATTAACTACCAGCAGCTACTGCAGAAGGTGGACCAGCACTCGACCATTCTTGGTGATTCAAGGGACGTTATTCAGGGCATCAGTGATTTGGCTGCTAAGGAGCTCGAGGATGAGGCTGCTCTAAACGTCATTCACGGTGACTTTTGGACCGGAAAGTAAGTTGTGCGAAGATGTAACGATGTCTTATGAGAAGATGGCTAATCATAGAAAAGTGTCTTGCTGCCTGATGTCTCCATTCAAGAGGGCACTCAGACTCCCATCAGAATTGTCGACTGGGAGATGGCAGAACTGGGCGTCCGACCTCTCGACCTAGGTCAGATGATTGCCGAACTATGGCAGCTGAAGCTATACAAGGATATAGACGCTGGTGAATGGCTGATCAAGGCATTCGCTGACGGGTACGGCGCGGTCGACGATGAGTTCGCCTACCGCACAATCATCCACGTCGGCGTTCACCTGATTTGCTTCGGCTCGCAGACTCCTGGATGGGGCAACCCTGAGCAGAACATTGAGTTGGTCAAGGTGGGCAAGGAGATTCTGGTCAAGGCATGGACTAAGGATCGAGAGTACTTCGACGACCATGTGCTTGGCAGCTTGTTTGGATCTCGAACCTAGCTTGTCGCGCTTCTTGTAACATTCATGCTCGATATAGAATCGACTTGGGCAAGAAATAGATGCTAAACAGCGGACAGCCCGTGGAGTTTCTAGACTCGTAGGATTAACATGGTCTCTCACATGTGGGTGCATAGTTGTCTTTGAAGCTACTTACTTCATGGTGCGAAGATATAAGCCGGAATGCGAGTTCATGAGGGCTCTGAACTTGCAAATGAAGAATGCTTCTGCCAAGACAAAGAGTTCAAATATAAGAGAACTGTGATTGCTCGCGTGATGGAGGGTGCCAAGACACCCATTAGAAAGATCGATTTAACTTTTGTAAGAAGTGGTTGTATAAGAAGAAGCCAGTGGCTTTCGCTAGTATGGATAATCTCTGTGTGCAATCCATATCATCAATATAGGCTTGGTGATGCCTGACTCCTGGATTGGTTCTGTAGCATGTGTAAGCTCAAGCGGTTGGCGGCGGCGAAAATTTCGACTTTTCAGAAACTTCACTCCATCACGCCTTCTTGCTGCCCAACCGACCCATCAAACAATTTCTACTTTTCCCCCAAGGCAATAAACGAAACCTCTAGATATCCATACTCGCAAAACTAGGCTTTAGACGCATTATTTCGAAGACTTGACGCCCGAGACAGACGAGGCCGGTCTACCCTGTATAAGCCACCCGAATCCCGTCTCCGTCTTTGACCCCGACCCCGATGCCCAGCTCCGACACCAGCCGGCCTTGCAAGCGGTGCAAGACCGAGAATGCTCCGTTTAGTCTGCGACAGGATCCGACATGCGGGTAATTGTATTCCAATTCCACAAAGGGCTTTATCCGCCTTGTCGTCGTGAAGCACCCTCTGACTCACTCACAGTGATTGCTATGTTCAGTATGTCGCCGGCAAGATGAACAAGCGTCTCGGCGCTCTGCATAAAGATATCCGCGTGTCAAGGCTACCAACTCATCGTCGATACTTGGCTGGTCTTTCATTTGGTCCCTCATCAAGTGTTCTTGCTCAGCTGCTTGATGAAACGGCATATCGCCACTCAATAAAGAAGTCGTCGTCACCGTTTGAACCCATCATCGTTCACGTCGACACGGATCTGTCACCAAAGGGAGGAGAGTCCCCTGCTAGGAAGCTGCTTGATGAGTATCGTCAGCGCTTCCCGCATGCCACCTTCGAGTGTGTGCCTCTCACAGATGTCCTCTCTGTCAAGAGCATAGACTGGTCAACCTTACCCCTGGACGCTGGCAGGCCAGATGAAGACCCAGCCGCTCGTCTCCGGAGGCTTTTCGATGCTCTTCCCACCGTCACATCGCGCGCCGATATTCTTCGTCAGCTCGTCCGTCATCTCCTCCTTCACAAGGCCCTGGAGCGCCCTTGCTCAGCACTCCTGCTCGGCCATAGTACCACCGCCCTTGCCGCCTTGACACTTTCCGAGGTTGCCAATGGACGAGGGTTTGCAGTTCCACTGTCAGTTGCCGATGGAATGACCACGGTGTGCAAGTACGAGACGGCGCCGGACGGCGCTGTACAGGAGACCAGTCGGCTTGAGTTTCCCGTGTATTATCCCTTGCGTGAGATCTTCCGCAACGAGATGCTACAGTACATCGACCTTGTGCCTTCACTCAAGGAAGTTGTGCCGTCAAATGAGGCGGACGCCACAGCTAATGTAGTCTCGCACAAGGATATGAGTATCGAGGAGGTGATGGCGCGATACTTTCAAAGTGTCGAGGAAGGATACTCAGGTATCGTCGCTAACGTGGTCCGTACAACAGGGAAGCTGGATCGCTCGCAGGGGAACAGTTTCTGTGGAAGTTGCGGCATGTCACTTGATGCTGAAGGTGACTCGCGATGGGCGGGCGAAATAGGGGATGATTCTGGCCATGGGTCCGGTTCTGGAGGCGCGAGCCGGCTGTGCTATGGGTGTAAGCGATCCATTCATGGATAGGAGAAGCTTAGATGAACAATAAAAAAAAGCACCGTTGTTTATTCTGGTGTCTCTGTGTCTATATGACTGAAAACCCCCCAAGATGCGCCGCGCCGCCTTTTGATTGCCCGATCCATGGCCTAGGTAAGGTACCTAGGTAATGCCAGATGCTCCCGTCTTCTAACCAAGGTGACCATGTAAAATAGTACTCGAGAAATATCCACCCTTCCTATCGTAACAAGAGCCATTGTGCTCTGGTATCCAATCGGCTCTCATACCTTACCTCACTCGACTGACTCAACCTTGCCGCAACGGCACCTTAAGCTGCCATCTCCATCCTAGGCAGAATGCGATCCTCGACCTTGCGTACCAGCTTGTTTGTCTGCTCCGCTAGACTGAGGGTCAGGATGGTGTGCGGTAGGATTCGGGCGAGGTGAGGCAGGAAACCCTTGTACAGGGCAAAGACACCTTCGGAGTGAACTGTCTTGGAGAGACAGTCAATGACTCCCTTGTACAGGTTTCCGTTTTGGTTATAGAGACGAGACATGACCGTGTCTATGGGAATAGAGGGTTAGTGGCTGTGGAAAAGAGTTTAACCGGAAGAACTAACCAGGAGGATGCATAACACAGCAGACGACGAAACCACTCATGGCGCTGCAAGCAAGATGCAGACCAGGACCCTCTTCCATACCAAGATGACGAACAAGACGGCGCTTCGCAAAGAAGTAGGTGGGGAGCTGAACGGAGCTACCAAAGGCGGTTCGGATCATAGCAGCTCGCACGCCGCGGTAGAGACCGGTGATACCCTCGCTGCCGTAAATGGACTTGAAACCATGCCATGCGCCTCGGTAATGATGTTGGGTACCAACTGGTCGGAATTCGGAGTAGCTCTGGAGACGGGTCTTGACGAGGAAGAAGGGGCTGCCGGCAGCGGCGCCGATGACGCCCGACGAGGCACCGCACAGCATGTTGATGCCGAGGTTCTGGGCTTTACCGTCTTTAAGGAAGAGAGTCGCGAGGCCATGGCGCATGGGCTCGTAGAAGCCGAGACGGCAGCCATTGAGGAGGACCTGGTAGATGTAGGCGGCGCCGATGCCGCGGTAGATGCGCCGGACACCCTCGTTGCGCACAATGACGCTCACGCCGTGAATCGGGCCGCGGTAGTGGTGAGGCTGGTGGCCCTTGTTCTGGAGCTCGCCCTGCAACTGCATGCTACAAAGAGAAGGTCGCGGGTCAGCTGGAATGGAACTCGACGGGCGACGAGACTCTGGAGGCTGAGAATTTACCGAATCTTGACCGTCTCAAAAGGATGGGTCGCCGTGACGGCGCCGCAAGCGGCGATGCCACCAGCGATAAAAGCGCTGCAGAGGGACACTGTTAGCACAAGAAAAAGGCCACAGTCGCAAATAGGAAATCCTCAGATGCCATCGAGGACATCAGGACAAGCTTGAGAAGGGTCTACTTACCCAACGGTCGTCGACATGACCCCGAGCTCTCCAGACGCAAGGAGGCGGCCAACGGTCGAGTTGAGGAAGAGGGTAGCGAGCGGAAGAGGAACCTAGGGAAAGTTCCCTAGAAAGGTCGGAGAGCTCGGGAGAGAGAACCTGCGTCGACGATTGGCCGCAATGAGGAGCTCAAGAGATCCGTGAATAGATCAAGAGGAGCAAGAGAAGGAAAAGTGAGCAAGCGAGAGGAAGTTTTGGGATGGAAGATGCGCAGAAAAGAAGGGTTCACGCCGTCACCGGCGGCTTCGGACCCTATCGCAGCACGAGAAATTGTCAGCGCAGAGGTACCACCTGCAGCGCAATTACACTAAAAAGGTACACACGGCACTCAACGTGGGCTGTACGCGAACCAAGCTTCTCGAAGGGCGAGCGAGACTGGGGTGGTAGGGTAGGGTAGGGGGGATATATCTGACTCGGGATCTACTAAGGCCTTTGTAAGACACGCTCCCGCTGACGAGATCGAGACTCATCCGGCCGACTAATCTCTAGCGAACCGTTCCGATGCAATGCCTCCATCCCGGGCACACACTCTCAATGCCCAAAGCCCGCCTGGGCTGGGTACTGACGGTCCTGCAGTACCCGTTGTTCTCAACCGCGATCCAATCTCGGGGGGGCATTTTTTTTTTCTCTTTGGTGCTGTTCCCGCGCCGGGGTCGGGGGCCGGGAAACGAGGTGCCGACCTCGGCGGCGATTTTCGCGGGGGAGGAAGCGGGCCC
>JABCKD010000088.1:0-35072 GCA_013186415.1 Fusarium sp. NRRL 66088
TTGGAAGTTATGCGCCACGAGGACAAGGTGATGAGCGAATGGGCGATTGATTGAGGGGGATACGGCGGTAATGGGGGGAAAAAAGGATGAGGCAAGTGTTGAATCACCGTCTCTACTTTTGTGTTTGAATCATTGAGGACGCGTTTTTTGCAACAATGGTGCTTCTGAATGGCATCTCTCCACGCGTCACAGTCCAGATCCAGATGGCTTGCGTATGTGCCGAGGATGCACAGAAATCCGGGGTCGAGCCTCCGTGTGATACCCTGAAACTGCCTCCGCCTTGCAGCGCAGGGCTCATGAGTAAAGATCCTTGTCTCCTGCGAATCCCGGAGCCGCCATTCTTCAGCAGTGACTGTCCCGGGGTCTCGGGTTCTAAGGTCCCATGTGTGTGTGATTCAGCTCCCTCCCCCCCCTCCGTCGAACAGCCTCGACCGGCAACCGTTGAGAGTCTATCGGAAAACCGTAGAGTCTATTGAAACCCAAGCCTACATTCTATTGAATACGGCTGAGAAAACACTATTGAAAGAACCTTTTTTGGCGTTGAGACAGGGCGCAAGCCCAGGGGAAAGACAACATTTCGCAAGCTCCGGCCTTGTCCCGTCCTTGCTTGTCAAAGTTTTTCATCCCCTTGCCCTTGACTCGTCCATTCGCGCATTGTCAAAGATTTGACCCCCTCGAGTCCACCGCCACTGAGCAAGCTCCGAGTCATGGGGTTCACCATCATTTCGTACAGTGTGTAAACTTCACCCCTTCTTCCAAGAGAGAGAGTCAAGGCAAGCGCCAGAAGCCGTCAAGATTGCCGACCAGAACAAACTTGACACCGCCGGTGGCGCCTTCGCTCTCTCACCGACTTCTCCAGCCGGGGTTTTTTTTTTATGTGTCTGTTGACTCAAACCATCTCTCTTTTAGCTCTGTTTGCGATAGCTAGCTCGCGATATCAGTCAATTTCGATGACTCTATCGTCGAGAAAAACCCCCTCCCCGGTGCCAAGGCCGTTCACCCCGCTCCGGCCTCGGCCCGGCCATATGGGCTTCCGTATCCGGCGTCCCGCCCGGGCAAGTCTCGGCATGAGATCCATTTCCCCCCCCTCTCTCTCTTGCACAGTACAAACATTTTCTGGGGAAGAGACAGACTACCCCCCCTTTGACCCGGGATGCAGAAGAGTTAGCCGAGCCGAAGACGCACGTTTCTTCTTTCTACTCAAAATGCTGGGGGGATCAAGAGCCTGGACGTCGATCGATGCATGTGAGAAAAAAAAACACCTCGCCTTGCTATGATTCCAGGGTGTATTTTGCCCCAACGACGTCACTTGGACATAATTCCCCCAGCATCGACAAGAAATCTGTATTCCGAAGAGACCGAGGTTCCACCTTGGCCTTGTTGGGCAATTGAGTAAAAGAAAAAGAATGGCGGGGTGTGAAAATGTTTCGCGATAAGAAAATACCGGTTTTCGGAGCCGGCTCGAGATCGGACCCCCTTGGCGATGATGTCACCATTCTTCACTTTTGACAGCTACTTTTCGTCCATCTCCCGCTCCCGAACACGACAAAATCTTGGAATACCGAGATCCTGGGAAAGGGGCAAAACAAGATGGACCATTCTTTTTCACTGTGCGTGCGGCGTGGCCAAAGGGGCGTGTGCATTTTTTTTTTTCGTCGGGCTGTAAACCAAGACCCCATGACCGCCTGCGGTGCCGAGCGAAGCCCAACGTCTCAGAGATCTAATGTTGACGCCATTGATAGCGGCGGAACCGTTCACACGACGTAATTCTAAGGATTTCCGGCTCTAACTAAACTTGTTTTGAAACGAACGGGTAACCTGCTGCAAGTCATTTCGGCGGTAGGACGGCTCGTTCGTTTATCTACTAAGCTGAATAAGCGCGTCGGGGGTGATCACTCGGTCGTTTCGAATGGGGTAATGTTGTTGTCGCAGTAGGCTTCTTGCATGACAGGTCGAGTTACACTCGCATGTGGACCTATAAGACTTGTTGTATTCATATTCATGGTCTCCAACACGCCCGTTTGCTTCAGCCCCAGATACAAACACCCTCTCGGCCGGGAGCTGATTGGAACTAGCGTCCAATTCAGCGGCATCTCTGTTGACCGCCGTATGTTGCATAGTCGTAGCATTTTCACCAATCTCTGCTTTAGGTAGCCGTCTCCAAGCGAGAGATACAACAGGCCTTGGCAACGACTGCTGTCTCTCCCTGATGCCTCTGGATGGCCGCGTTTCTAGTTGTTCTGCTGATCTTCTTCTTCCGATGCGAATCCCTAGGAAGAGACCAGCCGCTATAAGCCCGCAACCGCCCACGGAGCCTACGACAGCTCCTGCTATAAGACTGACATTGGCCCCTTTCTTGCCGTCGGTCGTCTTCGGGGTTGGAATGGGTGTAGTTGTAGGTTCGGTAACTAGACTGTGTTGAGCTTCTGGCACCGTTTATGCACTGAGACCTTTCTCACATCCTTTTGGGAGATTCTTTGGCTCGGTTCGATACAATGTCTTGGCTGATGCGGCAACGTCCCGGGGCATGCAGTGGATTACTCCCATCCTGGTCCTACCGGTTGGCCAGGACTCTAATACCACTATATTACCACAGGGAACCCGGTCGTAAGGCTTGTCACTATTTCGATTCTTAGCACAAAGTTTTGACCTACCACGCTTGCTGGCTTTGAATTGTACCATCGTGTTTGTGTGACGGTGTAAGATTCCCTGAGGTAGGGTTTCGTGTCTGTTAGAGGGACGGCGACCTGTATGATAGTCGAACACTCCGGCTCTCCATCATGGCAGGAGAGAAATTCCATCCTCTCTGTTCCTCTGAGATATGATGCGTAGGTGGTGACAGTTCCTCGTCACTCTCCGCAACGGACAGTTGTGACTATCGAGGGTTCTCAATGTACCGATAACTGGTGAGGATGAGCAGATCAGCTTGCTTGGGTGTCCCTCTTTGACAACATATCCAATGACATTCGGTGGTGGGGTAGTTTAAGATAATGATTTCTGAAAAAGAAGAAGAGCAAGAAAGCACAGCCTTGTAAGTGGAAAGGCCATCTCAGAGTTAACCCAGACACCCTGGACGTCGAAAAGGAGAATACCCCCTCGCATCCAGATGTGCAAGGAAGAGAGAAAGTTGAGACTGGGGGAGAGCCTGATCTTGTGCGGTCGAGCCCAAGGAAATCAGGCTCGGAATTCAGTCGGTGGCGCCTCGAGCCAAGCATCCCACCACACTCTCCTCACTTTCCATCGACCTTCCGTGGGGGGCTGTTATCTCAGATTGGCTGGCTAGCTTTGAATATGCAAAACTTGCCGTCTTGTTGCAGCCACTGAAGGAGCTTGAATTTCAAGTTGAAACCGGGGTAGATGCAGGTCTTGTAGCACAGATAAGGTACCAGGACGCCTGTGAAGGGTCGGACGGAAGTAGTATCGATACATTCATGTTGGATATATTCTCGATGAGAAGATCTATGAGAGTTAAATCTTACAACTGGATGACCCCTAACCCAGGGTTCACCCTGATGACCCCCAAGATCCACTAACCAAGATGGTGCTTAGAGACTGATCTATTTAAGCCAAACCCCATCCATAGTTTATAGACTAAAGTTGATGAGACCACTTTGCACTGCTTACATAGTATTTGAGACCATCAATATTTTCATCAAATTTTAGAACGCCATCAATGATATTCAAACGACTTGCCAAAAGCGGCCCCCTTAGTAATAACGCGTGATCACCTGATGAACCCCGCATCCCAAACCCATCCCATCCCATCCCGCAAAAGCCAACCCGAGCCAACGAATAACGGCAAAAAATCACACACATGAGATAATCCAGGGCCCACGAGAATAACGTCATAGGGCCGCAAGCATGGGGGCCATGGAGACCACCAAGCTGCCCAGCCTCGCCCCGAAGCCGGGAGGCGCACCGGGTCCCGACCTGGCCGCCGCCCGGAAGGCCTCGCGCGTCGCCGTCGCCTCTTCCCGCAAGACGTCGACCACTAACCACGCCTGCATGCAGTGTCGGAGGACAAAGACAAAGTGCGACGGGAGACATCCCTGCGCTAGGTGTCAGTTCAACGGACACGCGTGCGCCTACGACACGCGCACCTTGTCCGGCGACAGGCTGAACAAGCTCACGCATGCTTTCAACCAGCAGAAGGATAGGCTTCAGCAGCTCGAGACCATCCTGGCGGCCATGAGGACCGGGACTGATGCGGAGGCGGCCGAGGTCATGGCTTGGATCAGGATAGGGGAACCTGTTGAGTCAATCGTTTCCTATCTTGAGTCGAGGTCCAAGTCGGTAGTCATCTCTGAAAGGTCAGTTGCGTTTTGTTTTGTGAGCATGGGTTGTGTGTTTCTTTTTGGTACAGACGAAATAGAATACGTTGATGGACTCATCGTTCATGATTGCTTTAATGTCATCTGCTTTCCATCAACAAACCCACCCTTTCGCTGAACCCATGCTCTCATGTTGATTTCTCTGTTCCTCGTTCAGCAACTCAGCCCCTTGGAAGATCCCCTAATCTGTGATAGGCTCCTCGGCTCAAGCGGCGAAGCACAGAACAAGTTTATCGAAACGCTGTTTGACAGGACAGAATGGGTTCAGGGCGTGACTATCCCAAGAGAGTCCGTACCTATCGACCTCAAAACTCGCACTCAGTGCTATTTTTCATCCAATTTCGGAAACCTCCCTTTCTCCAGTGGCATCAAGGCAAACCACTATCCCCCCGAAGCTCAGAGGAGTCAGCTCCAGAATTACTATGCCAAGCACAACTGGGCCATGATGACGGCCAACGATGGACACGGCATGGCGTCGGTGACAAAGGCATGGGCCGACACCATGAACAAGGCTCGACAGCTCATCGCCACGGGTGTCAAGCCTGACGAGCTCACTGGAGCCTTCCCGGCTGTGGCAGCATTGTTTGACAAGAAGGAGTACGACACTGCGCCCATGATCAGCAAGTGGGCGGTGCAGTTCATATATAGTTCTCGACATGAGGACTATTCATTTACTTCTATGGCTGCTGTGTGGGTTGTATGGATCGTCATGAGATGGATGATCAATCCGACACCAGATACATATTCGGTGAGTGTGTGACCTGGTCCACTGCTCAGTTGGAGATTACCTATCCATGGCTGCCAAGTAGTTGTTCAAATAACGAGGCAGTTGGCTAACAACACACAGGCAATGCCAGACTGGATCCGGCCAACAGAGCTCCAGGTCTTTGTTCCACACATCGATATGATCGACTGCATAATTTGGCCTTACTTCCGAGACTACGTGATCCAACGACCAGAGATGCAACACGGTGGCCTGCAATGGCTCGCCGCCTGCACAGCAGGAGTCAAAGTGTCCTGGGCGGGGACAGTCGAGGACGCTTTGTGTGTTGATGAAGCAACAGGGAAGAAAAAGTTGAATGCAGAAGCCGAGGTATGCGCCCTTAGCATTTGACGACAACCAATACTAACCAAGGGTAGGCAACACTGCAAGATTTGAACAATTGGTCGCTTGCAGCATCATATCGCGCATTCATGCCGGGAATTGACGGCAACATACCCATACGGACGGTGGAGGACTCTGTGCAGGATACCCGAGAGCTATAGAAACCGAGCCATGTAGAACCGACCACGTTAATTATCATGTACTAGCGGCTTTGATTTGAGAGGAAATACCCAGGTCAGAATAGCCTCGCGGAGAGGCAATGCCACGCGGCTCATGTCAATAGACAGTTGTTTGAAACTGAGTATTATTAGTGTCTTTTTGCGAGCAGAAGGGTCGTCGCTCGGAACTCTGGATAGTGTTCTGTCCCGACTGTGGATGCAAACAACAGGACGAATGCCTTCATCTGATGTCCTCCAGCAGTCATGTAGAGTGAACTCAACGTGTACCAAAGCTCTCTATCAGTCCCGGCCACTCGTGAAGTACGAGTGCGTGAATTGGTCAAAATAGGGTAAGGGAGTTTGCATTGTGCCAAGGGGACAGCGACCCGGCTCTGCTCAGGGGCAGGACTGTTATTCTCTCGCGACGTCTGATGGGCGAGGCTTGATTGGGTCATTGTCTGTGAAGGTTGATTAATGGGCTGGGGATGGTGAGGACGAGGTGGTGACAAGACGTGTTTGTACAAAAAGGAGGCACGTTTTTTCAGCCCACATGATGGATGTTTGCTGAACAATGATGAGGTTGCGTAGATGATGGCAAAGCAAAGAAGAAGAGAGGGCTGAGGTGAGTCATCGTGAGTGCAGCTGTTAGGAGAAGCAAACTTGCGTTGGTACTGAGAAACGGGCAAGTAGGAAGGTGTTATGCGAGCTAGGGCGCCTTCCTATCTGATCCCCCGATTGAGTCCTGTGGAAGGCACCTCTTAGACGCTTAGGAGTCATGAGCAGGAGATATCCAAACACTCACGAGTTGTAAGCGTTCGTTGAGAAGAGGCATTCTGTTCGTTTGCTGTTGACCGTGACTCTCATCTTTGCCACTATATTATGCCCTCTGCGTTCTACCTTTTGCCTTCTGCCCTCCCTCTTCTCCCCAAACCCTCTCACTTTCTTCATCACCAAACCTCACAATCCCAGTGGGACCTCAAGGACAGCCTGAACTCGCTTCGGCCGTTGACACTGCCAACCAGCTGCACAAAGAAATTCCAGAAGAGTGCCCATTGCAGCCGAGAAATCTTTCCTTTATCTCACCTTCTACCTCGGATCAATATCACATTTCTCATCACATCATGTCTGACTGGGACCGACTCCCCTCTGACGCCGGCTTCGACAGCTGGAACGACCTGAAACTCGCCGCCGACAAGCGCGCCGGTGAGATTACCGCCGAGCTTGAAGCTAAGAGGGCAGAGAGAGATGCCAAGTTTGAGGCTAAGATGGATAAGCAGGAGCTGGAGTGGGCTCAGTCGCTTAGAAGGAGGCTGGCCATGAAGCCGATGGAACCGGAAAAGGGACAGGCAATGGGAGGAATGCTGGTTATGAGACAGTTGGTCAGTCTTGTGTTCAATCATCACCGAAGGTAGAGAAGCTGACAATAGAACTAGCCAGAGATGAGGCCTCACGATGGACAAGCGCCACCGGATTTCGGAGAAGGGCAGAGAGAAAGCCCGGTTCGAAATGGACAAGAAGCTCAACAGAAGATGGTCAAGGCAGCGCCGGCAGACCAGGACAAGAAGCCAAACGGGCAGCACGAGCACGGCAAACAACGCGTCAACGGACACTGATGCGAATTCGCTTGACATTGAACATTGCAGTTCTTGTAAGCAGACACCATTACGTTGAGAAACTAGGCCAAGTAGTCGCTAACCTGGATATTAGTGGGATGAGGATATTCAAGTTTCACCTCGAGAGTTTGGCGGTGCAATCGGGTGACTGGCTTATCTTGTCTATTGAGACTTGGGGATGACTTTTGTTCTAGGGTGGATGAAATGCCAAAGGTTGCCCTGACACCTTTAAGGAGAATGATCAATGAATTGTAGGTAGCTGAATAGTTACCGAATAAGTCTTGGAAGTCAATGCGTATCCTCTCGTCGTTGTTATTCCGTCGCCCACATACTGTAGTACCCGCAATGCTTGGAGAACTCACTACAGAGGCCTCAATACATGGGAATGTTGGCATGGCTTGGTCAACCGCCGGGCGCCATGCTATTGCTGTTTCTACCGCGTGTGAAGTACAATAAAAGAGGTTTATGTGTCTTGGTATGTTTATTCTTAACGAAAAATGTGACAGGCTTCAGTCTATGCAAGTCATTATCGACGTGGTGGTCATCATCCAGTGCTTTTCGCCCATCCTTACTCAAAGTTTCACGCGAACGTAGGAACATCCTCCAATATACTCCTCTAAACCATATCATCATTCTTAAGAGACTTCTCCAGACGCTTCTTCAACTCCTTCAGTCTGTTTGCCCGCCGCTCCTCCTCCCCGATCCGCAGTGGAGGCGCAATGATCCGTCGAGAATACCACCCAGCGGCGGTGAGTACCGTCACGGGTATCGCAATGACCCAGTATATCCAGAATTTGTTGGACACGGTCCACTCTCCTGTGTCATCATCGATGTTGAAAAAGGACATGCTAAAAACAGCAGAGATGAATGTCGCAGGGAGGAAAGTCAGGGTAGCGAATGCGATCGTCTTCATAGCTGCGCTATCGGATTGAGTAGCCTGGCCGATCTGGACGGAGATGGCAGAGTCGTATTGTGCTACTAGGTTGAAGGAGAGTTGGATCTCGTTGATGAGACGTTCCTTGTTGGAGAGGGCTCGGGATTTGAGACTTTCGAGAGTGTGTTCGTACCAGTGTAGGCGCTCGCGGACTTGTCGGAAGCTCCCCTTTTGTGGCTGCTCTCCAGGCCAAAGTTCATCCTCCAGGGTCTTGTGTTGTTCGACGATGGATTTGACAGTCCTGAGGGATACGTCTAGTGTCTCGGAGACGTGGATGGCGTGTCTTGCGAGGTCGTGTAAGCTCCGATAGTTGGGCTCCGGCTTGCTGCGTTGCTGCTTCTTCTCAACATTACGAATTTCGGTTCGTACTGTCCAGACAGCATTGTTCTGTAGATCTGAGAGTTGTTCGAGGAGTCGGACGTGGACCCAGAAGGGGTCATGGTGAGGCTCTGTGTGGGAGCCGTTAAACATTCCTTGCGGGACGAGCTCGCTAAGCTTGAACTGCTTCTCGGACTCGAAAACGAGAAGAATGGTCTGACGAGATGAAGCGATCCATCTGGTAAGTGTGTTAAACTTGTACCAGGAATGCTTATCTCCTGGATGCAACTGCTTGACGAGGTACCGTGACCATGCATCTGGAGGTGTGGTGTCAGCGTGAATCGTAAAGGGTTGGCCAAACTACCTACTGAGCGATTCGACAGCGCCTTGGGCGTCTCTAAATGTCTCGCAACCAAAGTGACCGTTGGACTTTCTGGCGTAGGTTGACCACCACAGCTGTGGCATTTGGAATTGTGTGGTGAAACATGTTCGACATGAGTTACACTGACGGACCTTGTCTGCGTCGGCGAAGCTGGGGGTGTGTCAGAGATGGCGGTATGACACTTAACAAAGAAATTACTCACATTACTATCAAGTGTGAGTCGGATTGCAGGAGCGGAAGCTTGGTTAAGCCATGAAGTTGAGCCGTCGTGATTGTTTCATCCCGCCATTCATTTCTGCCTGAGGCAACATTAGCATCCTCTCCATTAATCTCATTGATATCAATCATCAACTTACTCTTATCCCAAACCCGAGCCTTCAATGGAACACAATCGGGCGAATTATTAGGCATTTTCGGACATGACGAAAAATGAATAAATATTTAGAGGTTCAAGTTGAGTTGCGAAAAATGAGTAGGACCATGTTTCAATAGGCGCCCAGCCTGATTTTGTGACAAGGGTGGTGGTGCGCGGTCTGAGGCGAAGCACATCCATCAGGCAGGCTCTGAGAGATCATATATGATACGATATGGGTGATAAAATGAGGCTGTAATTAATTGGCTAATTGGGATTGTAGTGTGATTCTCATGCAGACTGGAGCATGATATTAAAGAGAGGTGATACAACGGATTGACAAGTCACTGGGTACCTAGGTAGGTTAAGTATGGGCGCCATAGTATTCCGCACTTTGCTAGACTAGCTAATAGAGATCTTACCATCATTCTGACAGTTGAACTATTCTCCTAGCTTATATACACTCTCAAACCTGCTATCCAAACTTCCTCCTCCAACAAAACACCCTCCATCCATACATACATACCTCAAGCACGCACAGATCGCACAACAAGCCTTCCAGCCCCAACGGAAGCTAGCATCGAAATCTGCCTCGGCTTCCTGAAAGAGGAGGCCTAGCATCGATAGCGCGCCACAAAATGATCATGCTGCGCCCTCGTTGGTCGCGACCGGTCTGCGGCTGAGGGACCCCTGTTCTTCAATCTGGACTGAGGGGTTGAAGCACGCAGCTGTCGACCCCGTGGGCAATCTTTTAACCCCCTCCCTTTAGTGCCGGAGCAGGGTCTTGCTGGCAAGATGGATGGACTGTACGGAGTAGTAATAAATAGCTAGGAATGGGATGCCAAGATGTCCGGGTTCCTTGGATTTGCGACCCTTTTTTGCTCATCTCTCTCGTCTAAGTAAATGGCTTCTCCACAGCCTACCCGTGCCGCGAGCACGGCTCCGTCTCAGCGAGTTGCTAGAAAGGCAGTCGGAGCATCTTCTATTCATTCTGCTTCTCCACGACCTGTTTCTTTGGCTTTGAGACCTGCTTCTACGTGGAGTGCCCCGCCGATTCATCCCCAGCAAGGTCAACAGCATCAGCATCAGTATCCTCAACAGCAAACGAATCAATATCCTCAAGCTCAGACTGGTCAATATGGGCATCCGCAGCAGTACACTCATCAGGGTCAACTGGTAGCTCAGCCGAATCAAGCTGGTGGTGTTCATTATCCTCAGCATCAGCAGCCGCAACCAAATCAGTACCAACAACCTCAACAGCATCAATCGCCAAGCCAGCAATACCAACAGCCAAGCCAGTATCAGCAACCAAGCCAACAGCATCACCAACCAAATCAACAACAACAGTTGCCAAGCCAGCAACATCCACCACAGGCGCAGGCGCAACAGCCGCCTTATCAACAGCCTCAGCACCAGAGTCCGCACCAACAGCATATATACCCAAATCAACAGCATACATACCCTCAGCAGCACGAGCAACAGCAACAGCAGCACGAGCAACAGCAACAGCAGCAACTACATCAACAGATCCCACCACACCAACAACCTCAGCAGCAGCAGCAGCAGGCTCAACATCAGAACTACCAGCACCCGCAACAACCACATCAGCAACCCCCTCAGCCTCAGCAGCAACATGACTACCACCAACAGTTGTCACAGCAGCAGCAGCAGCAGCCGCAGCAACAGCCGCAACCTCACCATCATCACCCTTCAATCTCCAACCCCTCAGTACCTCAGAACCACCCGCCTCAACCGACACCCGAACACCCACCACAACCATCACCAGCGAGCCCGAGTCTGCACCGTCCCCAATCGATAAGCGATCATAACAGCATACACTCGTTTACGGCTGAACATGGAAGACCCCCAAGTATCAGTAGCAGCAGTGCTGGTGTTGCGACGCCTGCGACGACCATCACTACGCCGAGTACACTCACGAGTCCGTTGTGGGAACATGCTGCTGTTCCTCCTCCAATACAGCCAGCGCCAATTACACGGGTATCAACTGGGCAGAATTCGACCAACTCTATGATATGCAACCATTGTCGCAAAGGTGAGTAATTTGAGCATAGAGCACATAACGGATACTAACTGCTCTCAGCCATCCCACCAAACGTCTCTATCTACATCTGCCTCATCTGTAGCACCGCACACATCACCACGACCTTTTGCGTCTGGTGCTTCACCGCCAACGCCGTCAACATGTCCCACGGCCACGATAAGACTTACTACGTAACCGACTCCGACCCCCGTGTGCAACTCTCCGTCCCAGATCCCACATCCCATCTATGGACGATTCGCAAGAACGTCTCGGGACGCCTTTGGTACACACATAATACGACGGGCTTAAAGACGCACATCAAGCCTACGGCTTCTGCGCTGTCGGGATATTCGGGGCTACCGACGGGATGGGAAGAGAGGAGAACACCTGATGGCAGGACTTTTTACTTTAATCGCAAGATGGGGAGTAGTTCGTGGACAAAGCCTGCTAATTCTTTGCCCGATGGATGGAAAGAGTTGAGAACTCCAGACTTGGTGCCATTCTACATCAATGAGAACCTCGGACTATCGACTTGGGATCGTCCAGGACAACAGCCAAGAAAACGACCAGGACAGAGCAACAAGGTCATCACAAGATCAAGATCTGGACAGCCCAACAACAGCAACAACCAAAACGCCGGAGACGCTATCCTGTCTGCAACCATCAACGCGGCCAGACTCACGGGTCACGGCGTAGAGGTAGCAAGTCGACAAATGGGTAAGCTCGGCAAGAAGAAAAATTGGAAGAAGATGGGTCGGATCATGACACAAGCTAGTGGTTTAGGCATGGACTCTGACGGTGAAGGCGGCGGCGGAAATAGCTCTGATGATGGAGGAGGGTATGAGGATCAGGGAGAGTATCAGGACAACTCTGGCTTTCAGCAGGCGGCGTTTTCTGAGCAGCAGTCATTTGCAGACGGCGGTCAAGGGCAGGCTGGGTATCAGCAGTCTGTTTATGAGCAGCAGACGACGTATCAGTATTCTGCGCAACAAGAGCAGCCCGTCTTTGAGCAGCCGGTTTACGACAACAGCGGGCAGTTTTCATTCCCTGGAAATGAGCCTCAGCAAGGCTATGAGCAGCAGCAGCAGCAGCAGCAGGAGCCTCAGTATCAGTATGGTCAGAACCCGGCATATGATCAGCAGCCCGTGCAGGAACAACAGCCAATGCCTCAGCAACCTGTCGTTCCACAGGAACAGCCACAGTACTACACACAAGAGGCCCAACAGCAACCTGGTCAGCAACAACCGGTTATGCCTCAAGAGCAGCCGCAGTATTATCCTCAAGAGGTTCAACAACAGCCCGTTCAACAGCCAATACCTCAACAACCAGTTCTCCCTCAGGAGCAGCCTCAATACTATACCCAAGAGGCTCAGCAGCAGCCTGTACAGCAACCTGTGCAACAGCAAGTACCTCAACAGCAAATTCACCAACCAGTCCCTGCCCAGCAACCGACCTCATTCGACCTGGTCATGCCCCCAGACCAAAATAACGATATTCCTCCACCGGTCCCACAAGAGCCATACATACCTCCTCAACCAAGCCAGCAGGCGGCAGCCGCCAACCAAGTCCCTACGACCCAAGCACCCATGTACACTTTCCAGCAACCATTCTTCTACGATCCAACACCTACGACACAAGCCCAAGCTCCTCCTGTGACATACCAGTCGCCCGTCTACTCACCGACGTATATACCCCCGGAGCAGAACCAGTTACCGCACAACAACCAGCCCGAGATCATAACGAGCGATGCCCCCCTTGTGGAGACGTACAACTCGGATAGCACAACCATTTTTGTCGACAATACTTCATTTGTGACTGGGGGCGGACAGCTGAACGCTGTGAACGACCCCATCGGCACCATTCCCGATGGCCAGGGCGACATTGTTGTAGAGGTTACCATTCAACAGCAGCCAGAGCCTCAATCGAGCGTGGAGGTCATTTCAACCCCAGAGCCGTTGATCATACAGGAAAACGATCAAGCGCCGGACTCTGTTTTGACAGCTCAGTCGACACAACTTGACGGTGACATGGATGCATCTGCAGCATGCTTGGCCCTCATCTAGGGGATCGGAATTAGTATAGGTGGTTAGGTCCTGTACGCATGAGAGATTCGTATCTGGAGATATCACAAGTAGTAACGTAAATAATGAATGATATCGAATTCGCTGTCTATACTCGGATCCATCTAGTCCCTAGTAATACCTTCCCACATGATACTCATTTTACGAGTTTGGCACTGTATCTTCACGTTCCCATCCCTCAAGCATCATATCGGTAGCTTTCGTGTGTGGGTGGTTTGCTCCTATAACTTTATGACGCAAGCGTGAGCACTCTTGCATCAGCTCGACAGCCTCCTCTTTCCGCTCTTGTCTTCTCCATGATAGAGCGAGGTTATACATGGAAAGGAGGGTACTTGGATGTTCATAGCCAAGTACCTGACGTTCAAGGTCTAGTAGGGGAGACAGTACTTGGACTGCCTCGTTGTATCGCCCTTGAACGAAACATAGATTGCCGCGAAGATTGAGGACACCCAGCGTATAAGGGTGATTCTGACCATACGTGTCTTGACGTAGCTTGAGTAGGCGAGGGAGGAGCTTATCGGCCTCTCCATACTCCTTTAGGGCTATGTGAGCGCGGATTAATTCGTCCATGCAGTCGAGGATTGACTCATGATCTGCGCTCAAGAATTGTCGTGCGTCGTACAATGCTTCCATGAGGAGCCGCTTCGCCTGCTCGGGTCGGCCCTGTCGTCTGTGAACATCGGCGAGGAGACGTTTACATTCGAGAGTGTTTCCATCCACGTTACCCCGAAGTGTCTCTTGCGATAGCGTCAATGCCTTGTTGGCGCACTCTTCAACCTCTTTGAGTTGGTCCAGGCTTAAGAATGCCCACCCAAGGTCTTTCAACGCCGTAATAGATCTTGGATCCCTCTCGCCGAAAGCCTTTTGAGCTTGACGCACATGGGTTTCCGTGGCAAGCCGTACCTCCTCCGATCGTCCAAGCCATTGAAGAAAGTTGCAAACCCGAAGCTGAATATAATACGCCTTCTCTTCCATCCCATGAATTTCGGCCCAATGACATACTCGCAGTGCATGTGCCAGGTATCTTTCGCAATCACTTTGTGTCTGGTTATTGTGCAGTCTTTGTAGAGGATAGACACCATCTACAATGTCCAACGCAACTCTGAGAAAGTATCCTTCAACTTGATCTGTTGACGGTTGCGTCTCGAGGCCGTATCGGGCAGCGTCCTGTACAAGCTTGTGCATCTCAAACCTCGGCTTGTTGCCTTCGCTTCGGTGTTCTGTCATGAAGGAGAAGTCTTTGAGCCGGCGCACCGCCCGTTCCAACTCATCAGCATAATCAGCATTATCAGGATCCTCACCAGGATCCTCATTCTTCACCTGTTCCTCTGGCTTAGGCGAAGCGGATCTGAACGAAAAGTCCTTGAGCCGGCGTACTGCCCTCTTTAGCGTCTGCTCTCTTTGCCTCGGTTTTGTTGTTGTTTGAGCTTCCTGTCTGTATTTGTATTTGTATTTGTATTTGTATTTGGCGGCCGCTGCCAGCAGCTCAACCGGAATGTTCTGGTTGTCAACAAATGCCAGGACGTGAAGAATCGTGTATGCAGTCTGACAGTCTTGTTTGAGTCGGCGAATCGATATGGTCCATGTTCTCAGCACGCTGTTTTGGGCATCACCCCTTCTGTGCCTGTCAAACTCGTCCTCTCCAAGAACTCGCCATCGTCCAGTCTCTCGCTTCAGTTGGGACAAGTACTCGGATACAGATGTATCTGTTCTGTACAGATACGCCCCTGCTTGCGAAATGGCCAACGGCAGCCATTGAAGCTCTTCGAGCAGGGATTCTACGTCTTGGGCTTCTTCACCGGGTGTCACTTCGCGCCTCCATTTCTCAAGTAACTCCCTTGACTCCTCGACTGTCATCTTGGCGACTTGAATCCCTCGCTGAGGGCCGACAAGACTCCCATCAACTCGCTGGTCGCGACTTGTCCACAGTACCGTGCCGTTTGGCCCTTTTGGTATCGAGTTCAAGAGGGTCCCCTGTCGTTTGCCAGATGCCTGACCTACACCAAAAAGGCCAAGATCATCGGCGTTGTCCACGACAATGACCCATCTTTTCTGTGATTCTATCCCACGTCGTACTGCCTCTAACACTTCAGCTCCTTCCAGGCGGCTCCCCAGACCCAAAACACCGGCAATTGTTCTGTAGTCTTGCGTGAACGTCGCCTCGGTGTCCGCATGTACCCAAAAGACGGAGCAATTGGGGTCGCGAGAGCGGTTATAGGCGTATTGCAGGGCAATCTGGGTTTTTCTATGAATAGCTTTAGTGATACCTCCAGTTGAATAGGTACTTGGTGTTATCTCCCATTACCCTGATCCGCCGAGACCCCAGAGTGCTGCACTGTGGAACTCATCTGAGTTGAACGGCAATAGCTGGTCGAGTTTGGAGTTGATGTCGGGACGAGGAATAAAGTTCTCATTGCGATCGTAAGCGAGAACGCGATATGTATTTGAAGAGATGGTCCGAGGGTTGGTATTTGTATTTGAGACTGGTTTCACAGTTCTATCTGGAGTGTAACTATAGATGGTTAGTCCATTGTCGTCCGTACCATGTCCCAGGTCGCCTCGCCTATTTACCTCGAATTTGAAGGCTTATCGGTTCGTGGGTACTTCTCGACAAGCGCTTTTGCGACTGACGCGGCCGTGGCAGCTGCAAAGTTCTGCCAGTTTTTATTCTTGTGGCTGTCAGCGTAGTCACAGATGCCTTTGACGATGATACAGGGAATCTCATCCCAGGCGCCTGCTCCCTCCATCTCAAAGGCGATCAGATCGTGCTCTTCTGCAATCTTATCGCGGTCCTCTCCGGACTTGAGTACCGTGTCTCCCGACCCAAGACGGCCGACAAGAACCCGAGGCACTCGAAGCCTCTCCTTGTCTTGCAGTCGCTTTCTGGGGACGCGTTGCTGCGCATCACATCCGAGCTCACGGCAAGAGAGTTTGCGGCTAGCATTGCAGACGATATCAGGACCACCATTGCACTCCCTACAGGCCTCTGTCGAGTAATGTTTGTGGAGATAGGAAGTTGGATAAAGATGGTCTTTTTCGGCTCCAGGATAATCGTAATTTGCTGCTTCATCCTCATCCAATTGCCGACTCTGGAGCGTTTTCAAGTGGGACGCTGCTCGTCCCTCGAGTTGTTGAAGACCTCTGCTTGTCTTGAATGTTATAACAAGATTTTGGATATGCAAGGCCGGTCTTCCAAGGCTATCGCTGAGCGTGTGCTTGGTCTCGAACTCGTTCGGATATCGTCTCCCCAGGTCGTATTGGACGACCGTGTTGCTGATCACGACATCCCCAAGAACAAGTTCCTTACCCGATCCTGTCATTGGGACGCCTCCGCAGATGCCCGTCACAAGGGCAAGCTCCAAGTTCGGGTAACTAGACCGTAGGCTGGCGGTTGCGCTGGTAGCCTTGACTTTACCCATGCCGGATAGTAACACGATGACAATGTTGAACGCTCCGACTCGCCCATTTGTGTAAATGTTCGGATCGCCGGCTGCCCTGCCATAATCGTCGTCCCAGAACTGATCAACAAGGTGGCATACAGCATCATACTCGAGCGGCAGACCGCAGACGATAGCAATCTCGAAATCATTTCGACTCGCAGGCGGGGTGGCCATGATCAATGCGGAGCGGAGCAGATTGAGATCCTTCAGAGAGGTGGGCAACTACCGCTCAGGGCCAGAAAGTTCTCCAAACTCGGTCATCTAGAGGAAGGAAAAGAAAGTCGTAATAAGGCTTCTGTTGGTGAACCAGACTATTCAGGTGATGCTGTTGTGTTGTGTTCAGGTCGTAAAAACGAGGCCAGAGGCAACCAACGAGTTGACCAAATCCCTCACGGGGAAGGGTTAGGCAGGCAGGCAAACCATTCAGCTCTTTCCCCTGCCTGTTCTTCCTTGCGTGGGGAGTATTGTGAGGTACTGACTGAGCAGGGATCTGGGCCAATTATAAAAATCTCTTTCTACCTATACTTACTAAAATTAAAATAAGATTAACTTATTCTTATATTATTTTTTTATAATTATAAAAAGAAATTTAATAATAAAGATAAATATACTTTAATTATCTTATATAAGTAAGGTGATAATATTATAAAGTCGATTTTAATCGCGGAAGGATAAAATTTCCAGAGTCACCGCCGTCTCCTATAGGTTAATAACTCATCAGTCAGCACAGTGCGGAGAAACCCAGTTACCGTGCTCGCCCTCTAAACTTGGGTTTTGTCCCATCTCAAGTCAATCAACTCTCTCCCTTCTATCCGTACTCTGGACTCATCTCATCTCTGCTTTGGTGAGTAAAGATGGACCAGACAGCTGCAAACTCCAAGCCAAGTCGTGTGTCGCACGGCCGTCACCATGTCAACACCCTCGCCGAGCATCACCTTTGTTGGAGAAACAACGACACGACGGGGTTTCTAGACCCAGTGTGGCCGCGAGAGCCCGATATCCAAGTCGCACGCAAGCTCGCCCTTGAACATCTCCCAGCGGATTTGTTTTCCGATGCCCACATCTCACCATTCGCCCAGGGCGCATTTCATCGCCTGTATTGCCTCTCTTCCAACCACACGACTGCCGAGTACCTCATGCGCATCGCCTTGCCCGTTGATCCTTTCTTCAAGACGGAAAGCGAGGTGGCCACCATGGACTACGTTCGGCGGAACTCGTCAATTCCGGTGCCCGAGGTCATTGCCTACGCATCTAGCGCCTCAAATGAGCTCGGCTTCGAGTGGATTCTCATGGAGAGGGTCCGGGGCGTACCACTCGATCAAGTCTGGGACATGATGCCCTTCGAGGCCAAGATGCATCTCACGGTCGAGCTGGCCCACTCCCTCAAGAAACTCAGGCAGCGCCCGTTTCCCATGCTGGGTAGCATTTACTACGCTGACGTCTGGAACCAGGTCGACTACATGCCCACGCTAGGACTCGATGCTGGCATTGACGGCACCTTTGTTGTCGGGCGGATGGTCTCTACACGCTTCTTTCGGGATAAACGCCTCCTCCTACGCCCTAATCGTGGGCCCTTCACCACAGCGCGGGAGCTCGCTACGTCTGAGGCCGCTCTGCTCGCCCGGCGCATTCAATATCTTTCGCCCTCTCCTGGGACCGAGTACTACTGCGAAGCCGACGAGATGCTCGCTGACGATGGAGCCGAGGTACTCGAGACGGCCGACAAGCTTGTCGAGGTTGTACCTCGAATCTACTCGGAGACTGACGACCCGGAAGACACCAAGGTTCTATGGCACGATGACATTTCTTTGATGAACGTGCTTGTGAATCCCGAGACATTCAGGCTTGTCGGCGTCGTCGACTGGGAGTCTGTGAGCATCTTGCCAGCCTTGGAAACAGAGGACGGGGTCCCGCATTTCCTTCAGGGAATTCCGGTCCAAGAACCCCCACCGGTCGGGTCCCTCCCTCCTGAAGAAGAGAAGGCCATGGTTGAGATCCGCAAGGATTGGGATCTTGTCCTCCTACGCCGCAAGTACGCCGAGATCGTGGGACCCATGTACAGCCTGAGCCCCGGAGCAGATGCGAGGATTGATCTCAAGCGAGGGTTATCTAGGTCTTTGGGCAACTTTGAGGACAGATGGACGAGCGCACGGTACTGGCTAAAGCAACAGTTTGGGGCGAACGCTTGAGGCCTGTCTCGTTCCAGCCTGAGAGGTTGAGGCACTGCAATCGTTCATCTTGCACAACCGCCTTATTTTCGTGGTGGCTTTATTGTGCATCGAATCACCGTCCCTAATTGCTTGAAAATGAGGCCAGCCAGAGACGACTATCCTTACCGGATCGACGTCCACAATCGCCCGGCTCGTGTGTGTAAAGCGTCATCCCACTTAATTGGACCTGTTGTGCAACCAACATGTTGCCCGTCAAGGGCCGTCATGACCAACGGCTCGACCCCACAACGACGCGGCCTATGTTGATGGAGGTCAGGCGGGTGATGGGATTTCCAGTTACGCCAAAGGAAATCTAGACTACCTATATATCCAGGCTATGGCAAACTCGGCAATCACGTTCCGTCTGCTTTCCTTCCCCATTGCTATCAAGCAGCGAAGCCGTCTAACTTGAGCCACAACAAAAGACTACCCTTGTGTCCCCTGAAACCCACCACCGCATCAACATGTCTAAAAAGATCTTCTTGAGCTTCCTCGACGAGATCCCGGATGCCAAGCTGGAAGGATTCCCTCCACGAAGCGGGCAGATCACCCTCTACACACAGAAAGAACAAAACGGCCAGAATTACCGTCTCGACAAGCAAGGGGTATATCTCACCAGCATTCATTCACCCAGACACTAAACGAACGCTGACGGTGGACCTTGACAGTTGACATCGGACAACCATCACAACCTCCAGATCCAAGCAAACAAGCAAGCCAAGTCTACTTCGGTTCGGAAGCAGGCACCTAGGACTGTCGCCACTGTTCAAGTGTTGGAGGGGTCTGACCCGGCGGTGACGCCTAGCCAGGTTCGCGATGCGTTCAAAAAGTCATACAACAATGATGGAAGCGTGGAGAAGCTGGGTACGGCGCCAAAGCCGAAGCCGAAAGAAGATGCCAAGAAATAGTAGGACTGCGTAAGCCCCAAGGCCTGCCGATCTTGTGCGGCATTTGGGTTTACGGAAATGCCAGTATTGTGCCAAGAAGTTGTTTTTGCAGACATGACCGGCTGTCTCCCTGTGATAGATTGCAACTACATGATGTAAGACCCGGCAGTGCTTACCTACTACTAACTCCTTGCTGAAGACGGGCTGGAGTTCAGTGATACCCCTAACCCGAGTTATTATAATAACGGGATCATCGAGGAGGGGAAGTCGAGCGGGATTGTGTAGATGATGGATTTCCCCAAGCCCCGCGTCAAGTCCCTCAATGGCTTGCGATATGAACTCACTTGGCGGTCGAGAGGCAGTCGAACATGGACCCAGAGAAGAAAGAAAAGCAGTTTAAAGTGATAATGCCTTTGCATTGAATAGAGCTAGAGGTACCTGGGCCCAGGTACATAATTCTTTAAGCATTCAAGGATAGGTGGAATGGAAGCATCCAATGGTTAACAGGCCCCCACGCGCTCGCAGGTTAAAATGTGCCCCTCGTGACCGCTCGTTGTGCACACAGCGGGGAATAGCAACTTCTCCTCAACTCACCTCCTCTCATCTTGCCCTCCATCCAATTTACGAAATCTCAGTCAAGCCTTGACATCATCTCTCGAGCCCAGCATGGTCCGAACAAAGACGCACGCCAGGACTCTGGAAGAGAGGTACCCCAAGGACAAGTATCCCAACGGCCCACCCAAGTATCCAAAGTTCCCACCCAAACTCCCACTAGTATCCAACAACCGCATCTTCAACGATCACACCGGCAAACCAGCCTTGATGTCATGGGAGAGCACGGGGGTCAAGAATCCCTTACCTCCCCTCGCCTCCTGGGTCTTCTATATGGTCCATCCAGATGTGCCGCGTGACTTTGATGGCTATGAATTCCAGCGTGGCATTGAGGATGGTGGATACCAGCCAAGAGGTGGTAGGTTTCGGTGGGAGTTCTTCTTCCTCCCAGGTGCCACGGTTGAAGAATGTCATATACACTACCTCGGGGAGCTAAAGGCTCGAGGCACCATTTGGCGCCAAATCCGCAAGGTCAAGAGAGCTATGGACCTCGAGAAGCAGAAAAACCCCCAACCAGTGGAGGATGATCCGGCGGAGGATGATCCGGCAGAGGAGTCCGGTCCTAGTCTGGGCTCTACGACATCGGAGTCCTCTTCTGATGAAGAAGCCACCACCAACAATCAACAACTTCCTGGCTTGGTCTGGCCCAAACATGATGACGACGATCGCTATTATCTCTCTTATCGCGGCTGGTTTTTCATTTATCCACATGCAAATATCGATTGCCGAGGTGCTGAAGGTGTGACGCGTGAGATTGATGTCGTCACGTTTGACCCCATTGAGCAGGAATGGGAAGAAGATGAGGTTCGTATTTTTGATCCGATGGAACACCCTGTTCACGTAACACGGAAGAAACCCAGAGAAGACGAAGAACAGGGGGTTATGGAATGGATGTATAGGAGATTGCGCTCACACTGGGAGCAAAAGGCCGATGAAGCCACGGATGACGCCCTGAAGCTAGGTTGGAAGTCTTGGTAATGCTAGATAGAGAACAATGAACGAACTGGACTTGTTCGCATGACAAAACAAGCTGTTGTCAGCAGGGGCCAACCAATGTCAGGCTTCCCCGCGCGTGCAGTGGTGTCAGCAAGTCAGACGACAAATCTGACTTCGCATCTCATTCGGCCAATCTACCACGAAGCTATACAAGTTGAGACACGATGACAACAGACGAAAGTTATGTCGCTATGGCTCGGTGCACGGAATTCTGCCAAGCTCTTCGTGGAATCGGTGCCTCTGATGGCAAGATACCCTCTCACGATGAATTGAAGAGTGTGCTTGGCATCGACGGTGACGACTACTCGCTAGGGACGGTTGACGAGATCCAACAGAGAAAGAGTTGTCCTTTCTGTCAGATCATTCTGGAAGCATTGAACGAGGCAGCTATCGCCTCTACCGTCGAAGAGCCAGGACTTGAAGCCCCCCAAGCCGAGCAAGTCCGGATCACCATTCGCCAGGGGAACACTCTTCGGCTTTCACGCCCTTCACAATATGGAATAAGAATCATGTTCGTTGGGGATGACGCCGAGAGTATTAACCCAGAACAGGGCTCTTATCTCGCGAAAGTGGTCAAAGAAGGACAGGTTTCAACATCGCTTGTTCGTTCGTGGCTGAGGCAATGTGAGGAGAAGCACGGAGACTCTTGCTTCCATCTTCCTTTGTTCTTAGTGAGTATTACAATTACCCTTATACCTTTATCCCACATATACTCACAGATTTCTCCCAGAGAGACATCAAATTTACGCCAGTCCCAACCCATGTGATGCCCACCAAAGCAGTAAGCGACAAGATACACCTCGATGCGACACAATTCACCTAACTCACAGATCAGAAGGATGTGAAGTACGGAACTTTATCAATAAATGAAGAAAAGACATCCAACTTCCGACTGCTGGATCTTGAGACCAAGTGTGTCAGGTACATGCCACTTGGTACAAGATACGTGACGTTGAGTTACGTCCGGGGCCAAGCGCCCGTCTTCAAGCTGCTCCAAAACAATCTCGACTTTCTTCAGACACCTGGGGCATTTGATAAAATTGCTCAAGAGCTCCCGCAGACAATAAGAGATGCCATGGAGCTTGTGCGATCGCTGGGCGAAAGGTATCTGTGGGTGGACATTCTCTGCCTCGTCCAGGACCACTCACGAGACATGAAGGGTGGGATCGAGATAATGAACTCAATACTCCGAGGATCTCATTTTGCGATTGTAGCTGCATCGGGAATGGATGTCCAATCAGGCATACCTGGAGTCAGACCTGGCTCGAGGCAGCCCTCTCAGCACATCGCCCAGCTCAATCCGAAGATGAGGATGGCCGTCGTCCACAGCATGTACTGGTACCTACAAAACAGCGCATACAGTCAGCAAGGATGGAATCTTCAGGAGCTCGTTCTCCCACGAAGAACTCTCATCTTTATCAACAACCAGGTGTACTTCCGATGTGCACAAGCCACCTGGTGCGAAGAGACTGCGGCCGATCTTCAAGCGAAATGGGTAGACCCAGACGACGACAGCATATTGAGGATTCCAAGCCCTGGAGCTGGTAATCTAGAGGCGTGGAAGGCCTATCAGAGGTTGTGCGAGTATTACTCGGATCGGACACTTGAGCACGATGGCGACGCTCTTCGGGGGCTCTCTGGCATTCTACGCCAGCTCGGGGGTGAATTGACATCGTGGTACGCCGACGGTCTTCCAGCAAACTACCTCAACTCAGCACTTCTATTCCTATCGACCGACGGTACTCTGCGGAGACGACCCGGGTTTGCGAGTTACTCTTGGGCAGGCTGGTCAGGCCCGATAACCTGGGCGCCCGAGGCTCGTCAAGGGCCAGACCATGACGGCCATGCAGCTGAAAGGCTTTTCGACTGGATTCAGAAGAAAACATTCATCCAGTGGCATGTTTGGACGAGAGATGGGACTGTAAAAGAAGTCGATAACATTGATGAATATGACGGATCGAGCCGAATTGAGCGATTCGCCGACCGATATGCACTCACCGACAAAACCGCGGGATTCTTTAAGCAATCGAGATTTCTCCAGGATTCATTCCTTCTGGCGAGGCACTCCGGTCGGTCTCTTGCATTTCCTCTCCCATGCTTCACTCAGGGCAAGCGATACGGCCAGGAGATCGGAGGCGGAGGCATCTACTCTGACGACGTGATCAACAGTCAAGCCGAGGTTGACCGGTGGGCCTACAACATCAAGCACGATCTGGTCTGGTTAGCCTTGGTAGCTTGGGTTACATATCGTGCATCCAGTAAGTGCGGGCTCCTGAATACCTGTACTTTTCTGACTGTTGTGGCAGAGGCGCGTAACTGCAGGGCACGAGAGCTCTCTGGTCCTACAACTGTGAGGCGCGAGGGAGACGAGCTAGATTATGAGTTTCGAGATAAGCCTGTTTCTGAAGTACGGGAGATTGTGGCTGATAATTGTGACGATGGTGAACCTCTTGATGCTCGATTGCGCTATGCAGAGATGGCGATTAAATCGATCCGAGAAGAGAATCAAGGGCCTGTCCCTAGCGTTCCGTACGAATATCTTGACTCATTTGGACCATTTAAAAGAGGCGCTGACCAGAAATAGAACATTTCCCATTTATCCTGTTATCCTGTTCAAGGCCTTATCCATCCGCCTCGTCACCGGTCCTTCGCCCGCTTTGGAGTTGAGGCAGGGTCCCTTATCGAAGGCGCTGCCTCGTCACAAACGCCCGCTGCAGTGGGTAAAAGGATCACCTCTCTTCTCCTCGGATGACGAGCTCGTAGGCTCCCTACATGTAGATAACATCGCTTCGCACACGGCTGGCGTAGAGGTGGAGTGCCTCATCATCGCATACTCCAAAGAACCCATAGCAGGCTCGGCTTTACCCAAGCCACAAGTGACAGTAGGCGACGACGATGATTGGAATCTCTTCTGGATCATGCACGTGGTGGAGAAGGATGGCATCTATGAACGGCGAGGTGTCGGGCAAGTGTTGGATTCAGTGCTTGCAAAGGCATGCGTCCGATCGGAGGGCAAGGTGATACTTCTTGGTTAGAGGACGATAAGCAGGGATTTCTATTGTCGTAGGAAATTCTCCTAATAAGGCTTAGCGGAATCTACAAACAAGTGTGATCTGAAGTTATTGTGAGGCGACTCAACTCCTGCCTCAGGTTACGATGATACTCCCCGATTAGGTGATTTATCGATTGCCAGGGCACGCCCGAATAGGTGAATTAACTACTGGATCCTATTGTTCGATCCTATTGTCCTCCCGATTAGGACATTTTCGTCATAGCTGCGGTGGTGCCAGTGTTTGCCAGTTGCTTCTCTGCATCCACTTCTCTTCCCTAAGCCTTAGGATCCCCTTCAGCTATATATTCTCCTCCCTTCCCCCGCCTCTTCTCCCTCTTTCCTTCCTTCTTCCTTCATCATCGCAAGATTCTTTCATCTTGATACTCACATCAATCATCAAAGATCTTGCACCACAACCGCAACCCCCTTCCCTCACACCTTACACTCAACTCTCCACCTATCATACTCCCTCTTCCAACAGACCACATCACATTTCTTCCACCATCTCCGTCAACATGTGCAAGGAGTTCATCACCATCGCTTTGTGCGCCCCTGCCAAGGCACCCTCTCTGTCCTTCACCTGTGGACGCTTCCACATGGTCGCCGCCAAGCGTCATGTCTGTGACCGCGCTCGCGGTGCTTGCACTTGCTTTTTTGGAACGTGCGGGATCATTGAAAAGATCACTGACACCATGGGAATCGATCTCTCCTCTGTTTCGAAGGTGCGCTGCGCTGAGTGCACGATGAGAGAGGACAATGTGGGCGATCGCAGAACCCCCCAGCAGGTCATTGATTCTCCTCTTCTTCAACGCATCGCGATTGATCCTCGTGACGATTTCGTGAGCAAGAAACACGCGGCGATGCTTCGCGACCTCTGGGGCAACAAGGCTAGCTGCCCTTTCCACGTCGGCCCCGACAAGTCGAACCCCGTCCCCGTCGCCGCTCCCGCTGTCAACGATGACCGCAACAACTCCAGCCAGCGACCTTTTACGCCCAAGTCCCAGGACGAGCCTGCCAGCAACTCCCCCACCATGAGCCGTGACACTGTCGACAACGGATGGTCCTCCCCGGGTGGCACCAGCAGCCCAAAGGATAAGGGATCGCGAAAGTCGAACGCCTCACCCACCGGTAAGCATCTCCAACACATCACAGAAGCGGCACCTCGGCTAACTAACCTTCCCCGCCCAGGCATCGCGAGTGTTGACTCCTTGGTTGGACTCAAGTCCAGCCGATGGGCTTCGGCTCCCAAGGAACCAGCCAAGTGCCCCATGATGAAGCAGCCTTCTCCCCAGCAGAAGCAGTTTTATCCTCAGCAGCCTTCTCCTCAGCAGAAGCAGTTTTCCCCCCAGTTTTTACCCCAGCAGAGGCAGTCTTCTCCTCAACAGCAGCGACGCGCTCCGACTCCTCCAGCTGCTGCTCCTGCCTTCATCCCCAACCCCACCAACACGACCAAGGTTCGCGACGCCACCAAGAAGATGGCCGACATGAAGAGCTTCCTCACCGGAGTTCGTGTCCTTTGATTTCGAGCAGCAACATGATTTGAGAGTGGTATTGACAAGGTGTGAAGGAATCTGGAAAGTGTTGTGATAGCAGAGGTGTAGATAGTAAATCAAGACACCTGATTTCGACAACTTGCGTAGTCTGATGATTGAACATGATGATGACAGGCGACACTCGTGAGCTGAACAACCACCAATCGTCATCCTTGACAGGTAACCGTCATTAGCCAGATCAATGCGCAGGGATTGCGGGCACTACGGCAGCTGAACGGGATCTACCCCAGACTGTTTCATCCACCCGCAGACCAAGAGTTCGACTACCGAGCTGCTGAAGAAACACACTGCCTACTCAGCTTGCTGATCACAGGTGAGTCCATGGCATCTGACCCTCTTCATTGGAAGAAATGGACCTTTCTGGCGACAACAAAACGCGTCTCGTCGCAGAAGAAAAGTGTCGACAATCGCCTTGGAACTGGGATCATCGCGGGAATCTGACACCCTTGGCGATGGGCTGAACCAATCATAGACTCTGCTGGACCCAAAGCTGAAGGGCCCCTGCATGAGATTAGGCGCGTCCGATGTGTTGTTTTTCGCCTCGTACGAGTCACGACACGGAGGGGGGAATGTGTCTCGAGGGTAGTTTCGGTAAATTATCGCAGCTGAGGTAAACCCGCAGGTCATAAGACGATTGTTCCCTGAAAACCCTTTCATCTTTTTGTTATCTTTGCTCTTGCAGCCCAGATCTCGATTTACCCCGACGCACGCGCTTCAAAAAAACACAGATTTACAGGGTTTCTCCACCATGTCCACCTCCGAGGTCGCCTCGGACGGGCCGGGCACCTCCACGGCTCGGGATCTAGTGAGGGAGATTGCCAAAGATCGCGGTTATCTAGGCGAAGATCAGCTCGCGGCCATAGGAGCCATCAACCCCGACCTCAGACGTGAGGTTGAAGAAGCTCTACTCCGAAAGGATGAGATGATCGGTTCGGCTGTTTTGACGTACGTATGACAGACAGGCTGGCCCGCTTCTCGGAGGTGAAAAAACTCACATGCGACAGATTAGCGAGGAATCTCTACACGAGCAATGCAAGATTCGTTTTTGAACTTTTGCAGAATGCCGATGACAACAATTACAGTACCGCTATATCGCAAGGTCAAGATCCTTATGTTTCGTTCAAGATTTGGCCCGACAAGGTGTCGATTGAATGCAATGAGAATGGCTTCACCCATGAGAATCTGAGAGCCATCTGCGCCATAGGCAAGAGTTCTAAAGTCGGCGCAGCAGGATACATCGGTGAGAAGGGGATCGGTTTCAAGTCTGTGTTTATGGCTGCTTGGAAGGTTCACATTCAGTCGAATGACTTTTCCTTCTCCTTTACTCATCGAAAGGGAGATTCTGGACTTGGCATGGTCACACCTGTGTGGGAGGAGACGGATGAAAAACTTGGAGAGACTCTAACGCGGATCACTTTGTTCCTTCATACGAGCGACGATGCCGAGGAAGATGCACGACAACTGGAGACGATCAAACTTCAGTTTCAAGACCTTCAGCATACCATCCTTCTCTTCCTTCGGAAGCTACGCAAAGTACAGGTCTCTTTTTTAGACCCAGATGACAGCTTGACCTCTGCGACGACCTATTCACTCCACGGAAGCAACCCAGCAACAGTTCGAAAGACGACTTCTGAGGGTGTGGAGGAAAGGCGGTATCATGTTACAAAGCACATGGCCGAGAAGATCCCCAAGAGCGAGAACAGGACTTACTCGGAAGAAAGAGATCGAGCAGATTCATCAGCCGAGGTTGTTTTGGCGTTCCCGTTGACAGAGTCTGCAACACCCATTGTTGAGAGTCAGGACGTATTTGCCTTTCTGCCAATGCGCCCGATGGGCTTCAAGGTGAGCAACAGCAACAAAGCACTGAGCCATCCGTAAGCTGACATTATCACAAGTTCCTAATCCACACCGATTTCGTCACCGAAGCAAGTCGCCAAGGACTAGTCGTCACATCACTCAGAAACCGCGCGCTTTTAACCGGAATCGCAGACTGCTTCATCAAAGCCATTCAAGAGTTCTGTCACCACCCCACGCTTCAGTATCAATGGATGCGATGGCTTCCTCAGCGCGATTCGTATCCTTGGGACAGCTTCTGGTCGGGCCTGCTGGACAGGATCGAGGAGAGGATCCAAGAGGTCAAGATTCTTCGTACGCTAGGCTCAGGAAAGCTTGATTACATTCACAAGCTGTGTCGGTTGCAGCCTTGGTTGCGGGATAAGCAGGGAGATCCGCTGTTTATGGATATGGACGAAGAGATTTATCTCTCCAAGGAGTACACGACGGAAGATCTAGCTTTGTTGAAGCCGTATGGGTTGGAGAATGTCTCTGCGTGGGATATGATTGTCCGTGTGGAAAAGGACCTCCAGAAACAACCTGAGGCATCACGGATGAAGAACCCAGAGACGGATAATGAGTGGCATTCACTCGCAGCAAGAGCCCTCGTCCTTCTCAAAGATACCGCGACCCTGAAAACTTCACAAGATCGGATTAAAGACCTCAAATTCATCCCCCTAGAGAACGGCGAGTGGGTTTCTGCAGGCAGTGGCCCTGTGTACTATTCGCACTGCCCCGGGCAACTAGCCATCCCCGACGACCTCAACTTGAGCCTTGTCGACCCGAATGCTGCCGACAATCCCGACCGACGAGCGCTGTTTGACAAGTTTGGCGTCATCGAAGCGCTAGTGAAGGATGTTCGGGGACTGATACTGAAGAAGCCGGCTGTCGCCGTGGCGGATGAAGCAGCGCTGTCAGCTTCCATCAGCCACTTGAAGTTTCTATACCTATCGGAAGGGCTTCTAGATGGAGACGAGTCTCAAATGAGGCTTGACGGCTACTATGTGTATGATCAAGACATGAAAGCGTGCTCACCTTCTAGACAGGACGTCTACCTCGCGACCGACGATGAATACGGTCCAAGCAAACTCCTCAAACCAAACGCAGAATCGACAGGTTTCGCAGCGCCCTTCCTACACGAAAAGTACTTTGACCAAGAACCAGCGACACCTCCAGGGTCCAAGTGGTCGTGGGTAGCATGGATGGAAAACCAACTCTTCCTACGTCGACATCTCAGGCTTACTCAAATGGGAGCTGGGAGAAAGTTGGAACTCTCTTCTGTCTTTCGGTTCATTGAGCAGCATCGATCCGAGTGTCTTTTAGGTGCGTTGCAGCAAGTCTGGGAATTTGAACAGGCGACTGTTACGGCATCGCCGGAAATCATGAGGCAGCTGCAAGACATGGAAGTCGTTTGCAAAGGCGGAGATGAGTTTGGTCTTTCAGAACCACTGTCTATGACTTACCTGCCCTTGCCTGAGCTTGAGGGAAAACACGCTCGGTATGCTGAAGATGAGGATTTTATCTTTCTTAATCTGAACGAGCCCATCACGATGGGCACGTACCGCTCCAAATGGGGGTTCTTGGTCGATTATTTGGGCGTTGGAGACACTGATGATCTGCAATTCTACTTGAGTATTCTCAAGGCCATCCGGTTTAGCAATACGGCTGCTGGAGTTCGTCGCAATTCTAGAATCTTGGATCTTTACGAGGTTATCTATGGGCGCTGTCGCGAGGCTGATAGTTTCCTAAACGCGCAAGCAGAGGCAAGGTATGTACTCTTAAACACCTTCCAGAATATCATGAGCTGATAGTCCCAGGCAAGAGATTACCGATGGAAACCTGATCTTTGTACCCGCACACGACTCTAACCCAGCGACATGGGCATCACCGGAAAAGTGCCTCTGGAGTGCCCGAGAAGACATGCAAACGGCGTACCCCCTGGAACACCTCTATCAAGCACAGTTCGGGCGGTCCGAAGATGAGCTGGATGTCTTGAGACAGTTCTTCAAAACGACACTTGGTGTTCCTGATGCTTCTTGGAACCATTACTTGGCTGAGATACGAAGTTTGAAGAGCATGGGAAGCGAGGATTTCGACTGGATCAATGACCTCTACACTTCTCTAGACGACATCAGACGAACCCTACCCGAGATCGACGCATTGAAGCTCAAGTATGAAACTCACTTCATTATCCGAGCGACGAGCTAACAAATCCCAGAAAAGCATTTGCCGAAGAACCCTTGGTCTACGTCAACATTGGAAACACGAGTCGTTGGTACACAGCTGGCGAATGTCTCTGGTCAAGCGCCACCCAGATTAGAGGACGAGTGACGCTAAACGATCTTTATCCCGACTTGGAGGATTTCTTTGTGAGCTTTCTTGGTGTACAAGAGTTGACGCTGGACATGGCCTACGATGAACTCAAAGAGATGGGTGCAAGAGTGCCTTCTCCGTCGATCACGGCAGCCAAGGAAACTATATGGGCTCTCAACTCTCTGTTGGTATCAGCAGATGACCTTCCTGATGAGGAACCTATCTTCATCGGCAAGGTGTTTCCTGTAAAGTATCCCAACGGATCGGTCAAGTTGCAAACAGGCAGAACGCAATTCGCCATAACTGATCGAAAAGCTCTGGGTGATATCTTTGGGCCCCAGGCAAAGATTCTCGATTTTTCGCTTGATGAGGTTCGTCGCTTGAGGCCGTTCCTCTCGTGGTTAGGGCTAGAGACGAGGTATCTATCTACCATGGTCAGGGAGATTTCGACTGTGGCTGGTGGGAGGATGGATAGACTACAGTATCCTGATCGTGACATTCGACAAAAGGCAGATGGCATTTATAGGTAAGTGTCTTTGTGAATGATGGTGTCGTCACTGCTGACAGTTATAGAATCGCCGTGCACTTCAACAGCCCCCGTACAATGGCCGACAACCAAGAACTCTACTGGGTTCTTTGTCGCACAGAAGTCTACGAAACAGACGGCATTTCCTCAGAACTACACCTTTCCCAGGATGGCCACGACCTAGTCCACGTCCAAGAGAGAAGTGAACTCCATCTACGTGAAGACGACGAGACTCTCAAAGTCTACGTTCCCAGAGACCCCAAGACACAAGGCTTCTGCTACTTTTCGGCTCTTCCGAGACGAATTATGGAGTGGATGATGATGGATCCTGCGACTTTTCAGATGAAGCCTGCTGGGTCACGAGCTATTCAGGTTATTACTTCTGTTTTGAATGCGCCGATTATCAATATGACGCAGATCTTGGAGGCGGAGGGTATTGTCGAGGTTGAGATTCCAGAGGAGGTAGTTGAAGAGGAGGAGGAAGCAGAAGAGGAAGAGGAGGGTGAGGATGCTCTTGAAGTTGAGGGCGGAATTTTCGCTGATGAACCCACGGGCGAAGAAGAAGAAGAACCGACTGTGGAAGTTGTGGAGGAGGAAGACCTCGACGACACCATCAGTCCCGAAGCTGAAGAAGATCTCATCGCAAGATACCTAGCACAACCCGAGATTCACGAACACGACATGTCCAGCGACAACGAAGACTCGGTATTCCATCAATTCGCCGACATGAGATCCCCCCCTCGATGGAGCGACCTCCCCGTGAGGCAAAGAAGCCCTGCAACATCAAACTCGTCAATCACAGGCCGAAGACTCTTCACCCCAGCATCCTCCACAACCGAACCACCCCGCCGAACATCAAACAACACTCCTCAAACACCAAACGTTGGCGCGACGAGTAGGTTGACCAGCGGACAAGCACAGCCGAGACCAGCTACGCAGCCTGCTTTTGTCTTTGGGTCTTCGCCTGCTGCGCAGTCTACTACTACTTCTGCGTTTCAGTTTCAGGGTTTGGGGGGACGGCCTGAGGAACCTACTATTGATGATGATGCGGAGTATTTGAGATTGGTTAACAATGTTATTTCGGCGGCTAGTACGGCGAGGTTTCCTGTCAAGGGCACATACGATATGTCTGGTTTGTTTGGAGCTCTGCCGGATGTTGAAGAGGACGAGGTTGAACTCTCTCGACGATTCCGGTCACGCAATCCACTTGAGCGAGATATGAAGATTGGAGCTCTAGGCGAACTCTTTGTAAGTGCCTTCCTTACCCTTTTGTGGTATCAATATCACCTTCTAACACTCAACAGGTATTTGAACTCCTCTCCAAAATGGACCCATCACTACCAAGATTCAGCCGAGAAAACTGGCAAAGCCAAATGCGAAAATTCATCACAGTCCACCCCAACTACACCGACATGATACCGTGGACAGGAAGAGAAACAGCCGACATTATCTACTTTGATCGAAAACGCGCATTGACGACGCATCTCGTGGATAAAGGCTATCTTGATCGGACGGCATGGTTGACTAAGAAGCCGTTGTACATGATTGAGGTCAAGGCTACTACTGGACACTCACGTACGCCTTTTTATATGAGCAAGAGACAATACCAACGGGTACGTTTTTATCCCATGAGGGAGGGTGTGTTTGTTATTCACTGACGTTGTGTTGTGTAGATGCAAGAAAACACCAACACGACGCTCTCGCCGATGGTGTCACCTGTTATTTATCTCGTCGCCCGCGTTTCAAACGTTGACAAGCCGAATGTAGAGGTCAAGCTCTATGTTGATCCGGAGAAGCTCAGGCAGGAAGGGTCGTTGGTGTTTACTGGAGAAACTTGGTCTGTTGTGCCAGGGCCGGGGGCGGATCTGTAGCTGGGCTACCATGTCCTTTTTTTCTTATTTTCGTCAATAAAAGCTTACAGTGAATACTTTTCATCCTTTTCCTCAACATCATCCTCTTGAGCGCTCCATCAGTGACCTTGAACCGGGTGACTATTAACAACCGCGAATCACCAACACCGTCCAAACACTCGGACCAAACAACTTCATTGTTCACCTCAGCGCTTTCAGTCATCCGATCATCAAAGAATGAATCATCGCGAACAAAGCCATCCTCACAAAGGCGCCTGACTCTTTCCGTACTTGTTCAGCGCCGTATTGAAAGAGCGCTTGGTAAACAACACGTGGATGAGCATACCATGAACATCTCCAGATTTTACTATATAAACTCTACGTTTTCCCATGTTCACCTCCTTCTTTCTTCTCTCGCACCAAGGAAGCAAACCAAACATTACCGACGACTACAGCAAACGCAAACGGAAACTAGCCATGTCTGACAAGAAGCAGTCTATTACCTTGCGGGAGGTCAACGTCCAGAGACCTTCTTGGAACAAAGGTAAGAGCAATCCCCAAAACATCACCCTCCGTCCCACACAAGACATCCCACTCATCCTCGTCAACGACGTACCCCTCAAGGATCTTCAAGCTAACACTACGTCTGGCAAAGTCTGGATCCCAGAGGAAGATGAAGACATTGACGTTCCTCCATCTGTGGTCCACGGAACCATCACGTTACGCGGCGCTTCTATCTTCGATTGGAAACCTAGAGGTGATTCTTCCACAGGTACCACACAAGGTAAACCAAAAGTCCAAGGGACTATCACCTTCCGTCGAGACAAGGAGGCCCCCAAATTTGTGGAAAAGACTAACGAGTCTGGTGATTCTGACAGATACCCAAACATCGATTGGGACTCGGTCGCCCAGGGTAAATCCAGAATCCCCCTTGATCGTACGTCAAGAACCATTACTTACCGTGGACAGGTTCCTCCGGGATTTACAGAGGACCATCGTGGCCAGGCCAATCTTCATGATCGTCCCCTTCATCTAATCCCGAGTGAAGACTCACACCAAGACGCGCTGGGCATTCATCAACTTGATGCTAATCGAACTCCCTTGACTCCTTGCCGGGAAAAGACCCCCACGGATGTCTACTCCTCTGCATCCTCATACATGTCGAGAAACGGAAATCTCCCTCCCATCAGAACGGCGGGACTCAACCCAGTCGCCAATAACTTTACCCCAGGAGCTTCTCCAATGGTGAGCACTGAAAAGGAAACCCCTCGGGCCCCGGCATCTTTCTCACGCTTGGGACAGCCAGGACCTCTAAGTCCGGAACTAGCGAGGGACAAGATGTACCTCGACAACCAGGCCAAGATTCAATGGAGTCGCATGTTTCGGCCTGTCGGGGTAGGTCAGCAGGTGAGAGAGAACGAGGGCCTTGCGGGACAGGATTCTCACGAGAGCCGTCAGGTTATCGTGGATGAACGCGAGCATGCTGAGGCAGTTAATGACTGGTTCTGGGCTCAGGCTAAGCAGGCGCCTGCCTCCAAGCCAGAAGAGCCCAAGGAGTAGGGGAATCTTCTAACAAGTCTTTCGACTGCTAAACGGATCCTTGGGAAAGAAGTTGACTAGGAAAATCTTTTGACATTTATACCTGGAGTTTGAGCGTAGGCGAATTCTGCTTTTATCTTGTCGCAGCAAGTGCTGGGCGTCGAGTATTGAGTTTAATGATGAGATAAAAGTCGACCATTAGTTATCACCATTACAGGTAGGCTATAATAGACAGTAATTGCCTTGAATTAATCTCTATTCTACTAATTGTGTCATCCCTTGGTGATCCCCCAATTTCTCCGATCGTGGATCTACAACACTCTTATTTCATCACGTTCAAAATAAAATGTGACTTTCCAAGCTATTCTAGAAATAATACCTCGATTCTCTCCTTCGGAAATATCCAGGCGTTGCTAATTGTTCTTTGGAACAATCGGAATTGACGTCAGTTTAAATGTCCGGAAAAGTCGGTTACGGCGGGTAGATACTACCAAGGAGACAGAATAAAGAGCTGACAACAGAGTCAATACCGTAATACCCGGTTCTACCTAACCTGAAATGTCCCATCTTGGTAATAGCATGTCGCGAGTCCCACCGCCAAACCGTAGCCACAACAAATCACGGAAGCAGACATCAAAATATCACCAGCTTCGCGGCACATCTTTAGCATGATTCAGAGTGTCAGAGCTGCATAGCACCTTGAACAAAGTGTCTCAAACTCTTGACTCCAACACGGGTAATTACGATTTGGCCTTCAAGAACAAGTCCATTACACATGTCAGAAACCCCAAGGAGATGCCAAAGCTCTACAAGGACATCCTTGAAAAGTACCCCATGGTGCTACTCGAGGACCCCTTTGCCGAAGACGACTGGCAGAGCTGGACAGAGTTCAACAAGGACTGTCCAGTATTCTGAAAGGTGCAGGAAAAAAGCGCTGTTTACGCAT